>JAPPVO010000059.1:140544815-140616573 GCA_030407325.1 Camellia japonica | reverse complement strand
TCAAAAGGGGTGCCTCGGTAAAACCGGGGTTTGTGTTCCCATACTAGCAGAGCCCACAACCGGTCAGCCTTATGGTCATGCCTTGACAAGACAAGCCTCCGGCAAACCGTTCAGGAATAGCAGATGGCAAACACGGTGTCCTAGGCGCATCAATGCAAATGCAATGCAAGAAACACACAAGTGTAGTCAAAACCAGATATCATGAGTTCGAGTCAAGTTCTCTAAATCCCCAGCAGAGTCGCCAGAAACTGTAACAAGCCCGCGGGGGACCTCACTACAGCTCGGACTCGATTTTTGTCACGGTTCTTAATCTGAACCAAAGAGTCCAAATCCGGCAAATCGTTTTGAGAAAACATATTTTTTTTTGAAAGAAGTGCCAAACATGGACTGCTTTGCCAGATACAGAGTCGCCACCTAAATATTTTATTTTGGGAAATTTAGGAAACCCTGACTCGTTCCTAAGGCCACGTGTCCGTCATCACCAAGTTGCCTCGGCTCGAGAACTTGGGTACGATTGGGGAAGGTCACTTCGTGAGCACCCCCGCTCGCCCGATCAAAGATCGGCCTCTACTAACCATGATTCAAGTTTTGAAAACATTATGTGTTCTTATTCCGGTTATTAGCCTAGATTTACTATGTGATGTGCACAGCATACAAGTATAGACCGGGTCGCCTGAATTGGAACAAAACATTTCATGTTTGTTTGTTTGAAAATGGTTTGATGGTGCTACCCGCAAGTAGGCTAAGACGTGGATTTGCCACCCTCGGGTGGGCTTAGAAAATATGATTTTGCCACTATTTAGTGGGCTTAAAACACACATTTGATGAATTGTTCCATTTCAAATAACCCAACCTTCACCCACAGGCATTCAAGCAGGTATATCACATAAGCACATAGCCTCATGGTAAGCATGTTATTCATGGCAGTCACTCACACACATGCAAGGATGCTAAAGCATAAAAACTCACCGAGTACTCCAAGCCAAAACAGAAGCTAATTAGAAATCCATGCATGATCCTAATTATACAGAAATGCCTAATGCAACACATGCAAAAATGCAACTATAGCAGGCTCGGCTATTCTAAACATGGCATATGGAATGCTACAGCTAACAAGTACTCAACTTGAAATTGAAATACAAATGCAGTTAGTATGATGCGCCGAGCCCGGTGCATGCAAAACAGATGAATGAATGCAAACATGCTATCATACTGTATGCTATTTGAAACATGCCCTAATCTAACCATCATAAGCTGGTAAATAAAAGGGAGAAAGACGTGGGGTTGGAAGACATACATACACGCAGCACGCACACTTATTACAATTGTGCCCTCACTCGGAGGGTCCGAAGAATAATATACAGTGCCAAATGAATAGTACAGTCCGAATAAATACAAATCCTAATTAATCTACAAATTAATCTAGGAAAGCATTAAAACTAGCATGCAAGCTAGGGACTGCCTCGACTCCGTTCCGGATGATGAATGATGCATGTTCGGCGCGGAAATCCATCGTGATGCCCCAATTAGCCTCTGTTTGCAATTGTTCTTGGAAAGCGCGCCAAGCTCCAGAAGGCTGCTGATTATTGATTTGCTGCAACAGAGAGCAGGAAAGGGGCATAGCAATGTATTTTCACATATGTATGCTTGACTACTCTTCAGGGAGCGTAGTCCTCGATCCTCGTGCCATCAATCACGCATATCAATGCATGATGGCCGAGGAGTCGAATTGCACGACTTAATATGAAATGAATGCACACATAAATACACAAAACCTAAACTCCATCATGGATAATCCGGAGTGTCGGTGACTGGAATTGAGACACGTTCCGTCACTCGGAGTACGAAACGTACCTCGTTTCCCATGCTCGGGCTAACTCCTATCCCAAACACAATGCAATATGCATGACATGCATGAATGCAACTAAGATACAACCTAACATGCACAATGCTATGAAATGGCATACACGATGCACGAGGTAACATGGCATACACAATGCGCTAACATACAACCTAGCATACACAATGCTATGAAATGAAATGGCATACACAATGCATCATGGACTTACACCAACACGAGTGGACCTCAGCCACACTCACATAAGAGGCCATTAGGTGAAAATGAGACACTCGAAATGCGTGCACGCATGCACGCAAACCGAGGACCGAACCTAAGGCACGAATGCTACTCTACCAAAGCATGGCAAGGCATGGAATATGGTATGCAAACATGCAAATTTCAGCGCTAAAATATGATGCAAAACAGCCCCGAAACATGGAAACATGGCACCCGATGCATGAAATGAGACTCGAAACTCGAAACTAGGCGCATAGAATGACTTATAGCTATACAAAGCATGCATTATTTGAACATTAAGTATGAAGACAGAACCAAGACAGTCCCAAAAAAAGCATATTTCCAGTTTTAATCAAGGCCAAAAGGTGAACACAAGTAGGGCTAAGCTAACATGCAAAAATGGCCTCGAAAGAGAGATAAAGAAGCAAGTAACAGCTGCTCGCCCTAAATGGCAAAGAGCCCTTCAACAAAGTTGAAGAGGGGCCCAAAACATGATATTTTACAGTTTATGACCAAGCCCAAAACAGTGCACAAGCAAGCTTAAAATACTATACAAAATAAGGCATAAAAGAGAGCTTTAACACAAAGAGCAAAAAGGAAGCCTCAAAAAGTGAAAGACCCTTGACCAAACATGAATATTGGGTCAAAATATGACTATTTACAGTTCGGACCAGAGCCCAAAAATACAAGCACAAGGAGCTAAAAAAAGCATGCAAAAAATAGGGCCAAAAGAGAGACAAAGAGGCAAGTGACAGATGGAAGCCTCAAACAGTGAAGAGCCCTTCAACAAAGTTGAAGAAGGGCTCAAAATAAGATATCTCACAGTTTATAGCAAAGTCTGAAACAGCTCACAAATAGGCCTAAAATACTATGCAAAAATAAGGCATAAAAGAGAGCTTTAACACAAAGTGTAAAAAAGAAGCCTTAAACAGCAAAAGACCCTTGATCAAACATGAAGAGTGGGTCAAAATATGGCTATTTTCAGTTAGGGTCGGAGCCCAAAAATGTAAACAAGTAAGACTTATAAATAAATCAAGAAAAGGCTAGAAAAGGGAAGAAGAAGGCTCACCCTTGAAGACCAATGGACCAGCAGCTTTTGGTTTGAGAAAAGGTGCTCCTACGCTCCGAAAAATAGCTCCAAGTTGTTGGAATGGAGTATGGAGGCCTTGTGCTATGGGTTGGTGTAGAAATGGTATAGGACTTTTGGGGTTTTGATGGTTAGAATATAGAGAGAGAGAGATTGAATGCAAGAGGCTTAAACCAAAAATTTCTAACCCCCAAAACACAGCTGGGGGTGCTGGTTATATAGGCAAAGGTGTGGAAAAGAGGGGGAAAAATGGGGGGGAAAACCAATTCAAATTTCCCCCCCAAAAGGTTGACCCTCGGGCATAGGGCCTAGAGGAAAACAAATTGCACATCTAGAACACACTTGGGGAGGAGGTCATGGCCGGCCAGCTCAAAAGGGCAAAAAAGGTCAGCCAACATGCTAGGTGGCCGGCCGGCCAGTTCAAAAGGGTCAAGTGGCCGGCCTGCTACCTTTTCTGGCCGGCCTGCCACTTTTCAGGACAAAAATGAATCTGCCGGAAAGAAAGGTGGCCGGCCAGTGATTGGGAAGTCCAATGGTGGCCGTTCAAGTCTCCAAATTGAAGCCCCGGAAGTTAGATTTCCAATGGCGCAAACCTTGCATTAAAATTATTCCTGTGGAAAAAGTTATGCCCTTTTTGGTGAAGCCGCGCAGATTTTGGTCCAACCGGAGTGATGCCCTACTTCAATCAACTATATCTCCCCCGTCCGGAATTGGATTTAGGAGATTCTTGAGTGCAAAATGAAGCCCCGGAAGTCTTATTTCCAACGGTGGTGGCCTCATAGCTTGATTCAAGTATGCAAATGAATAGGCCCGATTCGGCGAGGACTGTTCGACTCTTTCTTAACGGTTCATGCCCATTTTCTCCCCAACTGGATTTCTTCCCTCTTCTCCTCTTTTCTTCAACTCCAAACCCCTAAGTAAGGTGTCTTGAAAGATTTTTCAAAGATTTCATCTCTCTTTCATTCATTTCCACTTTGTCCTTGCTCGTTTACCGAAAAGCGCAACATTTGACAAAATGCGAGCCTCGGAACATCGTAAAAACTTTATTTCAAAAACGTTTTGAAAGAGAGGGTTTTAAGACTAAAATATTTTGATCAAGATCGTTTTGGTCCAAAAAAAAAGGGGTATGAAGTTGAGATTTGACTCTCTCTCCTTGCCGAAGAAATTGAACCTTTGCACTGCACAACTTCCAAAACCATCAGTCGCGTCCAAGTCTTAAAGGTGGTCAAAAATGGGGGTGTCCACTATCCACCAAAATACTACCAAAATCAAAAATAAGACCACACGAAAGAAACTCTCTACTAATAGGACTTGACAGATCAATAGAAAAAAACTTAGGACTAATTATAGTACTTGTTTGTGAGATGGGATTTATTGGTAAATATCCCTATCAAGTATTCAATTTTATATTAAAATATGTATATAAAATATTCAATTTATATCAAATATATATAATATATATAATATTAAAATATGTATATATTTATTTATTTATTTATTTAATTAAAGCGGTAAATTGATTATATATATTACATATATTCTCTATATCTTCAATATTAAAAATAGAAAGTTGATATATAATATAATAAAGTACCTCTTTCTTCAACTTCTTCTTGTTTGAAACCATTGTGGGTTCCACACTTTGATTTGGTTCAGGTGCAACGAGACTTGTGATGATAATTTTAACCTAGAATTGAAAAAATAAAATAAAAAAATCAATAGATTTGCTTAGAAGAAAAAAAGAGGCAAAAGTTAGGAGGTCTTAACTTTAATCCCAATAAAAAAAACTTACCAGGTTGAAATTGATTCACCAGTCTCATCTTTAGCAAGAAAAAGGAGATGCAACTCTGGAAGAAGATAACAATAGAGGACAAAAAATGAAGAGGAGATGTAACTCTTGAAGAAGATAACAATAGAGGACAAAAAATGAAGGCAAATTCTCTCTCTAAAGTGGGTCAACAATTCGTATGAGAAAGTGGTGGAGTGGAGTAAGGTGGGTCTTGAAAATATGAGAGAGAAGAAAGTTAGAAGACCCATGTGAGAGAGTGTAAAGTCAGTTTCTTGAATGATGAGAAAGAAGGAAGAGGTAAGTGAGGAGAGAGAATTTTTAACAAAGGTAAACTTTCCGTTATTTTATAGTGGATTGATTGTTAATATAAAGAGAAGGGTATGGCTTCTGTCGAATTCAGGATCGGACTGGACCGTGCTGTTGGACCCGTGGGGGCCCACCACGGGTCTCGTTTTGGTAATCTGAACCGTTTAATGTGTAGAACTCGTCAAGTACTATATGCCTGTAAAAAATCACGTTGATCAGATATCGATAGCTATATGATCAAATCAGTTTTTTTTCAACCGTTAATTTGTTCACCGTCCAATTTTTTTAATACGAAACTGATTTGATCACATAGCTATCGATATCCGATCAACGTAATTTTTTACAGGCATATAGTACTCGACGAGTTCTACACATTGAACGGTTCAGATTATCAAAACGGGACCCGTGGTGGGCCCTCACGGGCCCAACAGTACGGTCCAATCCGATCCCGGACTGGACAGAAGCCATACCCTAAAGAGAATTGCTATCAATATGTTATTAGTTAAAGGTACCACATATACATGTCAACTTGGTACCCTATGTGCATATAATAATTTCTCCTATTTATTAGTTAATTGGCAGACAAGGGTATATTATATTTATTGCTCTCAATTTCTTTATGTTTTCAAAGAAATTTTTGAATATTTTATTCAAGATTTGCTATATAAAAAATTAATTTATTGGTCCTTCTCCCCTATTCACAACCGGCCACCATTTACCACATGTGAGAATTTGATTTTTTTGAATAAAATATAGTAGATATTATGTATAAATCAATAAAATATTAGTTGTACTCTTATTGAATAAAATATTAGGATTTTTGGGGCCAAAATGCAATAATAAGGAAAGAAGAGGGTACAAATATGAAATTTTGAAATAAAACATATATTTAAGTCATATATTTAATAAAATAATGATAGGAAAAGTAATTCGGGTCACGTGATGCCAATTCGCAACAAAAGTCGAGATACCAAGCTAAAATGACGATTACCGGAAACTAGGGTTAAAATTGAAATTAATTAAGAGACTGAGGGACTTCAATGAAATAATTTAAAAGTAAGGGACTTTTAAGAAAATAAAATTTTCAGGGGCCTCATAGGCTCTTGTTAAAATTTGGATTGGGTCGGGCTGGCCTACGGGCCAAAAAATTAAGCCTAGCTCTAGCCCTAGCCCCATGGGGTATTCAAGCCTTGGCGGGGCTGGTAGGCCTAGGATCAGGCTTGGACGGGCCTGAACATTTATTTTTTATTTTTTTCACCAAAATTTTATTATTTTTCACTAAAAATGACATTAGGTCTCGAACGGGTCGACCTTCAGGCCAAACTTTTAAGTAGGTCGATCGGCCAAGCCCACGGGCCAGGCCAGGTTTCAAAATGACTGCCCAAGCCCAGGCCCAGGGTCTCGGGCTGGGCTTGGGCTGGGCCTAACCTAGCCGAGCCTACTCTGGACCTCGAGTGAATTTGGGTCACGGACCATTTTTACACTCTTATTAGTAGCTAGAAATGTTGAGAAAAGAGTGATCGGTGACTAAAGAGGGTAAATAGAAAGAAGGAAAAGACAGAATAGAGAGGAAAATTAGAAAATTAGGGCAAAATATGGTTGGAGGCAAAAATGTAAATATTTCCATTATTTTGCAATTTTGTAATTTTTTTTAGTTTCCATGTTAAGTGCAATTAATTTAGATTCCTCACTCTTTTTTGAATTTCTTCTACTTCTTTGCATTTTTTTTATTTTTATTTTTTGAAATTTTCCCTTGTTTTTTTTTTAAACCTTTTTTTAATAAGAAAATATTATGCAAACAAATTATACAATTTTTTTTTTTATAAATTGATATAATGTGTAGTAATAAAATTTTAATATCCGAAATGAACTCTAAAATTAAATAATAAGAATAAATTAAATAATTTCTATCAAATCAATTTATAAACTATATTTGAAAAAAAAAAAAAAAAAAGATTTGTATGACATTACTTCCGAAAAAATGCATAGTTAAAAAAAATGGGCAAATAATTTTATTTTATTTTATTTTTTAAATTTGAAAAGAAAATTACTTCATTATAACAAATGACAGTGCAAAGCAAGATCACAAATTTCAATAGAGGGCTGAGATTGCTTAGCTAGAATTGTGAATTAGTTCCGATTTTAAGAACCCTGTGTTGGGCGTCCAAACTCCTAACTGTTTGGCAAAAATAAATATAAATATAGTACACTTATTGCTTAAGTAACACTTTTAAATATTTTTTGAATTTTTTTTTTTTTTTTTGGGACAAAAATGAAAATAATATGTAAAACAATGAATTTTTCATTAGTTTTGTTTTAAAAAATCCAAAAACAATTATGGGCTAGTAATGCAAAGCAAATAAGTTATTGGCTGGAATTTTATTAGTTACATGTGAACTTGTCATTACAAAATTGTGTTTGTTATTATGAAAGAGCTAGATTCTATTATTTTAATAGCTTTCAATAGCCTATCTAATAATCTCATTGAAAGTCTTTATTGAGTTTGAATTTAGATAAATTACTTGAATTTTCATAATTTTAATTTGAATCCTAGATTTTCAATTTTGTTACAATGTGACTCCTCTACCACAAGTTGTTAACATTTTAAACGAAGAAAAAAAAAAACTATGTAGAAAATTAGAGAGATTAAAGTGAAATTAAAAACAAATTTTATAGTTTTGCATGCATTCTTTTTATGTTCAAAATTCTAACGACAAGTGATAGAACATTGCAATAAAATTAAAAATATTTGTTCAACTTATTTAAATTGAAACTACAGAGATTAAAATGAGAATTTGCTTATCAAGCATGAATAGCGGCCCAATACTATGCTTGGCTCTGCTCTTGAGTACAGTCATAACAAAAAGCAGTAAGCATTCATTTATGTGTTAAACTAGTCCTCAAAAAAAATTGATGTGTTAAACTTGTATGATGAACAAACATTTATCCAAGTGAGTGAACAAAATCGAATTGTATAAAAGTCAGGACAATTGGCATGAGAATGTATGATTAAGAAAGAGAGCAAAAAGAAAGATGTAAGAGGAGCAACTAGAGCATCCCAATTATACATGTTGGACAAGGAGGCACAACGAATGACATACAATTAAACCATAGAAGTTTTGCATCTTTCATGGCAATAGCTTCAATGAAACCTTCCAGAGATCTAGCTTTCACAGCCAATCGAATAACTCACAATTTAGCCAACCATATCCCTCGAGTAGCAGATGGAAAATGAACATCAATTTGCACTGGTCAAAGTCCAATAACACTCATCTACTAGCCTCTTGTGTTTCACCTTCACCAGGGGCCAAAGGAGGAGCAGCAGCCGCCAACCCAAGTTCCTCCTCAACTTTTCGCCAAGAAAAGCTATTAGGGAACTTCTTCCTAACTGTCCGACACAACCCTTTGGCCTCCTTCTTCTTCGATTTCTTCACCAACCCTTCAACCAAAAGCTTCAATGTATTAAAATCCGGAATCTTATGAAACTTCACACTCTCCTTGAACAGCTTGTAACCTTTCTCAAATTCCTCATTCCTACACAAATAATATACCAAAGTCCTATAAGTCGCGGCATTTGGATTGGACCCATATTCCTCCAATCTATTGTAAACCTTCATCGCCTCATCGACCTTCCCAATCTTACAATAGCAATTTACCAAATAATTGTAACTAATTGAGTCTGGTTTCAACCCCGCATTGATTATTTTCTCAATCATTGCCTTCACAATTTCAGGGTCACCATTGTGAGTATGCATAATCCGAACATTATAGGCCGCAACATCGGGCGAACAACCTTTCATCACCATCTCATTCCAAATCGTCTCAGCCTCATCACTCTTCCCATTTTTGTACAACCAATCAAATATGGTCGTGAAAGTAACAGTGGAAATTTCAATCCCTTTCTCTTCCATTCTTTTCAATGTATCAATCGCCAATTCAGGCGAATTAGACTCGCAATAAGACTTAACCAAAATTCCATACGAAAATTTATCGGGTAAAAACCCGTGTCTCTGTGGAATTTCGTCGAACAGTTGGGGGACTAGGTCGAATCGCTTGGATTGATTACAAGCAGAGATAAGAGCGTTGAATGAGATCGTCGATCTGGGGGTTCCGAAATCGTCCATTTGATTGAAGGTTTTGACGGCATGATCGAACATTCCGGCGACGCCATAGGATCGAATGAGGCTAGAGAGGTAGGGTTCTTGGCTGATTTTGGGGTCGTTTTTGTGGGATTCGAGGAGGGTTTCGATGTCGGTGAAACGGCCAGACTTTGCGAGGCGCTTGACGGTGAGGTCTTGGGCGTAGCGAGAGGAGGCTGGAGAGGAGGTCGTGTAGTGATCGGAGAGGGAGGAGTAGATTTTTAGGGCTTTGTCTGGATCGAATTGTGATCTGAGTTTTGCTTTGGCTTTGGAAATGGAGATTGAAGAGGAGGCGGAGGCGGAGGCGGTGCATAGGTTGCGGACATGGCGGAGCGTTATAGATGAAGACATTTCTAGGGTTTGAAGGGTTTTGGGGGAGGAAATGGAAGAGCTGAGTGAGTTCGCAAGCTTGGGTTTAACAATAGAGGTTTTGTTCGGCGTTGTTCAAAAATAATAAAATAATAAAAAAAAAAAATAAAGGGTGAATTATACTTTTGACCAATGTAGTTTCACTCAAATCTTATTTTAATTTTTATAACTTCAATTAATTAATTAATTTTTTCTTAATCCAACCACAATGTACTTATATTTAATTTTTTTAAATAAATTTGATATAATTTTTATTTTTATATATTTTTATTTTCAAATTAATAAAAAAAAGTTAGAATCACTTTTAATTTTATGTTATTAATTTTTTTTCAATTTAATTATTATTATTAATGTTAAAATGAGTATATTTTTATTATATTATAATTTAAGATCATATGAAATCACTATATATATTTATTTCAATTATATAGCACGATAAGGTTAAGATTACTATAATAGATTTTTTTTTTTATTGATAAATCTCATTTAGAAGTGTTCTAATTGAATAAGTCCACCAAGAAAAATTATAGCGTAGTTAGTCCCATATATTTATATTTTTGACTTCGTTTGGGAAGTTGTAGCCCGAGGCTTTTTGTTATTTTAGCCACAAAAAAAAATAAAATAGGTTTTTTAACCTAATAAGACAAAACATCGCATCCAATCCGTAATCATTACATTTTTTCTCTCACAAAAATCAAAAAAAGCAAAAAAACCTATCTCAAACGAGATTTTTTAGCCCTAAGCTAAAAAAGTCAAAAAGTCAAAAAATCAACCCATTTCCCAAACGAACCCAATTCAATAAAGTCATTTTTTCTTGATTTATATTGTTTGTTAGACTATTATATATTTATATCTATTGTTGATATTTATTACATAAAAAGATGATGTACATGTTTCTTTTTTGTTACTCTCTCTGTTTTGACAGTCACCATTATTTACGTTTTTCCTTTTAATCAGTTTCATCCACATTTGTGGTATTGTTCGTTGTGTTAAGGTTTTGAAACTCTCTATTTTATATGGTTTTGAAGCTCTAGTTTACACATAGTAGGGAGAGAATATTATGTTCCTCCATTGTTACGGTGAAATTTGTATTTCTTTGTTGTCACTTTGGGTTCGAAACTCTATGTTCATTGTGTGTTCAAACTCTATTTCTCCATTATTGTAAATCAAAATTTTATTTATATCCAGTCAATTTTGTTATAAACATATTCTTCAAAAGTGGGTTTGGTTTGATTTGGATTGGTGGAATAGTAAATTGCATGTATTGTTAATGATGGTGATAATGATGAAGATAAGAATGTGGGTGATAATTTTTTAATTTTAAAGTAATTGAGTTTTTTTTTTTTTTTTTTTGAATTTCTAGTTCTATTGTTGCCATTATTTTTACTTTTTTTGTCAATCAATTTGAATGTTTACATTTCACATTATTTGGAAGTCTAAAAAATAAGTTTTGGAATATAGATATAGACATAGTTATATATTTTGCAAGATGTGAATATTCACATAGAAAAATGATTCGGTGCCCGAATTTCTCCACCCCGAATGCCCCTAATGCCCAAAACGACGTCGTTTTGGGCATTAGTTTTTTTTTTTTTTTCCCCTTCTTCTTCTTCTTCCATTTTCGGACTGAACCAGAGAGGGAGAGGGAGAGGGAGAGAGAGAGAAGAGAGGAGGAGAGAGGGAGAAAGAGAGAGGAGGAGATGAGAGAAGGGCCCCCTCCTGTGCCTCGCCGCCGCCGATCGTC
This sequence comes from Camellia japonica, assembly GCA_030407325.1. NCBI lineage: Eukaryota > Viridiplantae > Streptophyta > Magnoliopsida > Ericales > Theaceae > Camellia > Camellia japonica. Next base: position 140,605,062 of record JAPPVO010000059.1, on the reverse strand, counting down.
GAGCACCGCGATCGTCGCAGCACCGCGATCGTCGCCTTCGGCCCCGCCTCGCCTCCGCCTTGCCTCTGCCCGGTTGATATGGCCCCCTCCAGTCCAGTTCTTCTCTTCTCCTCCTCCTCCTCCTCCACCATCTTCTTCTTTCTCCTTCTGCTGAAAAAAAAAAAAAAAAAAAAAAAAAAAAAAAAAAACAACAACAACGTTAGGGGCATTCGGGGGAGCCCAGATTCGGGCTCCCAATCGCGACTCTATTCACATATCATTGGTTATTTGTTATTGTACTTGTTGTTTAAACAATCATCTTTTGTTGCCATTAAACAATTGGAATAGTCTTTTTTTTTTCCTTTCAATCTTGTTTCATGTTACAGTGTGAATGTTCACATTGATATGAATTTAGTTTTTCTAAGGTTAGTTGTGTATTAAGTATAAATAGTGAATATTTACATTGTATTTTGGTATGAGTTTTTTTTAAAAACAAATTCGAAAGTTAGTTGTATGTTTGATGTTTTTGTTACTATACTTGTTGGTTGAACAATAATTTTTGTTACTATTGAACAATCAAAATAGTCGATTTTCACTTTTTTAAATTTTATTTTATGTTTTCACGTTACAGTGTGAATGTTCACATTGGTATAAGTTTATTTTTATTTTTTTTAAATTAGTTGTATATTAATTGTAAATTGTGAACATTCACTTTATATTTTGGAAAATATATTTTATTTTTTTGAAAGTTAATTGTATGTTTGTTGTTTTTGTCACTAAGCTTGTTAGTTGAACAATCATTTTTGTTACTATTGAACAATTGAAATAGTCAATTTTTACTTTTTTCAATTTTGTTTTATATTTTTACGTTGGAGTATAAATGTTCATATTGGTATGAGTTCATTTTTTTAAGACTAGTTGTATGTTAATTATAAACTGTGAATATTTATATTATATTTTGATATAAGTTTTATTTTTTCAAAGGTTAGTTGTATGTTTATTGTTTATTGTGAATATTCATATTGTATTTTAGTATGTGCTTTGTTTTTTCAAAAGTTAGTTGTATGTTTGTTATTTACTGTGAATATTCATATTGTATTTTGATTTTTATTTAGATTTTTTGTTGCGTTATTTTTAAAATTTTCACATTATAAAAATGTTCAAAATTCATAATTGAGATTTTCTCCATAAGATGAGGGAGAGTTTTTCACCTTAAAATGAGGGAGAGATTCTCCATGGAATGAGGAAAAAATTTTCTCTTTAGAATGAAAGATTATTGTTAGTTATTATTGTGTATTAGCTTCAAAATGGAAACATGTGCAATAAATTAAAAATGATAATTTGCTCATATTACATTAAACATGACTTAATGGAATAATAAAAAAGAATATGAACTAGATGGAATGAAACCCTTAGAAAAGAGGATTTATCAAAAAAAATAACCATATTATAATATATATTTAAGTAATACTTTTATAGAACGATATGGTCAAAATTATCAAAATAAATAATTAAAATCATTTTTTAATTTTAAATGACTTTTTTTTCCCTCTAATTTATTCACTATTTTTAATATTAAAATTAATATTTATTTTATTACAGTATATACATATATTTAAAATACACTTTCATAATTCAATTGAACGATATATTTTTTTAAATAGTTTTATTTACACTATATACATAAATAATTCAACTAAATTATTATATATTTATTAATGTTATATTTTATATTATAATAAAATTAATATTATTCTTTTATAATACATAGATTGTAAAATATTTCTAAAAATAATTGATATATAGACATATATAAATAATTTGACTTAATTTTATAAAAAAAATGTTTAAACAAAACTACGAGTCAACTGCTAGTTATATATGATTATATATATAATTATATAAAATTTAAATTAAATATAAATCTTTCCTAATAAACAATTCCATGTTAAATAGAAATTTCAATATAAATTAATAATAAAATATGAATAATTTAGAAAAAAAAATAAGAAATATATTTAACTTTAATATAAAATTTGAATACTCGAATAAAAGTGGAAAAAAAATAGAAGAAAATTAATTTCGTAAAGTATATTTTTGTACATATAATTCTATTAACTTTTATTTATGGTAGTTTAGATTAATTAGAAGTATTTTAAATATTGTATTTTAGAAATAATTAGTATAAGTGTATGTCAAATGGAACTTTAAAAAAAATGAAGAAAATTGAGATGCACCACATAGGGGAGAGAAAAAATTTAAACGTAAACACTAATTTTATATATGTATATATATGATAAGACTACACTCACCATATATTTATACCAAGTTTTATTTATGTGTGACATATACAATAGTTATTGTAATGGCAATATCAATTTAAGTCTCATTCATATTCAACCATTAATAGTTATTAGCATTAAATAAAAAAATGGTACAAAAATATGATAATTATAGAATGAATCATTTTTTTAAAATAATTTTTTTGGGTTGTTGATAAATCTATTTTTTTGAAAAATGTTAATGGTGCCAATTCATGAAAACCTTTTAAAAAAAATTTGGAGCACAAACCAAATTTTTTTTTTTTTTAAATAATATATATATTTTTTAATTTAAGGACTTTACCACATCTCACTATCATCGGACTTCTGTCTGACAATCACCGAAAGCTCGTTGGAATGTTCAACATCGTTGAAAATTCGTCGGATTATCGTCAGAGTATTCTGAGCGTCACCGGAATGTCTAAAATATCACTGGATGTCAAAAATATCGCCAAAAACTCATTAGAATTTCTAAAACATCACCAAAAAAATAATAATAATAAAAGAAGAAAGAAAGAAATTAAAACGAAAACATAGCAAAATTTAACCACATACTCTATAACACTACCAAAAAAAAAAAAAAACAAAAACAAAAAACACACAAAAACAAACAAACTTTTTATCTTACAAAGTACATAATTTTCAATTCAAAAAATTTTAAAAATTTAAAGTTTTAATTTATTACTCATCAAACTATATAAATTTGCAATTTTAAAACTCTAAAAATTATCAATTAGCAGTTTTAAAATTACAAAAATTATCAATTTGCTCATTTGCAATTCATCAAAACACAATTTCATGTCATTTGCAATTCATCAAAACACAATTTCATGTCGCAACAATGATGATCTCAAATCAACAATTCTAAGGATTTGTAACTTTTTAATTTATCAATATATATATTTTTGTTATTTTAATTTAAAAAAAATGCTAAAGTCATAGAGAAAATAAAAACATATCTTCAAAAATGTAAAATTTTACAATTTTCACCGCCTATAACTAAAGCTCAAAAAATATTTGTTCAAAATTTCAAAATTTTCTCCATTAAAACAGAAAAAAGGAAATGTGTAACAAAGAAAAAGAAAAACTGAAAATGAAGGACAGAGAAACATAAATAGGATTGTACTTAACAACCATTTTTTATTTAAATATGATCGGATCTGATATAGATCTACTCTAAATTTAAACATTCCGATGAGTTGTCTTGTGATCTTGGACAGATCTCAATAGATCTATGTCAAGAACATCACCAAAAACTCATCTATTTTGCTGTGAGTAAGAATAAAGCAAGGAATCGGTGGTCGGTGTTGCCGGTGAATCTCAATAAATGGTGGTCGCTAATCGTTGGTGAATGTACATCAAAAAGAGAAAGAGAGAGAAGAATGGAGGACTTTGGGGTTTACATGGGACTAAATAGAGTACACATTTTCCAGAAAGGACATGCGGGTAATTTTTCCAAAATTTTATATAATACTTCATAATTCTAAATTAAAAAATATATATTCAAAGTTCAATTGGTTCAATTGAACCCACTACTTTATGCATAGCTCTGCCCATGCTCGTAATCCCCCTGAGAGAATTTGTTCTCTGGATAGAATACTGCCACAACTTGATTCCCACCAAATTTTCTCCCGTTCAACCCTTGTCGAGCTTTTGTGGCACTATCAACATCTACATATTCCAAGAACACCTAAAAGACCCAAGACAAGTTTCATTAGCAACCGGACTTCAAAATAAATACATGCAACAAAAATGCTTTTACCTTGCTTGGTGAAACATTTAACATGGGAGTCGAGCATACTAACCTTGCCAAGCCCTGGAGTTGGTTCGCCATTGGGATTCGGGCGTGGGATGACAACATTCACCAAGGTACCTGAAAATGGCAATAAAAATTGAAATCCAACTTATCAGAATAGACAAGAAAACAGTTTCAGGTGAATGAATATAAATAGAAGGTTTATGGAGTCTTCTGTCTTTATGTTAGGGCCTGATTCTGTATAGCAGAATGTGGGACTACAATAGGCTGTAAAACAGAAAGATAGAACACAAAGCAAATCAATTTGTGTGCAAGAAGATTGGAGGGTAAAAGAGAGAGTAAATAATTTAATAAAAGAGCCACGAGTTACTCCCAGCATTTACCAAATTTTCCGCACTCAGTTTTCATATCTTCCAGTATGTCTTCATAGTCTTCGTCATCTTTGAGCTCATCCACACTGACCACTTGGGTTAAGCACAAAACCTTGGTGGCCAATGCAGCAGGAGGAGGTTGTAACATGAGCCTCTGAAAAAGAAAAATATAACTCAGAAATGAACGTATAAACCTTTATCAAGTCAACAGATAAATAGCACAAAAACAACTTATAAAAAACTTGGTATTAGACTCAGTTTGGATCGTGGGGTGAGAAAAGAAAAAAATTTATTATTTTCTAACTACTATATTTGGATGAGTAAGAAAGCAGAGTATGTGATATAGGGCACTCTCGGAGTCTTAAAAAAATACACAACCAATCAAACCTTGCTTCTCACCAAATCTCACCACTTTGGGAGAGAAATAACCTATAAAATAAGAGAGTTATCTTTCTCCCCATTTCTCATCATTGCTCACCTTACTTATAAACCAAACATGACAAAGAGTTCTCTATCTTCATTTCATATCATTTCTCACCAAACCACTTGATCCAAACTAGAACAAAATGAAGTTCACCTGCAATGCTATTTGTTGTTGTGCATGCAACAACACATTCTCTTGCTCAGGTTTAGGTTGGATAGTACCCTGGTTAGCACGCCTAACAGTAAGAGTTTTATCACCCATTTTAATTCCATTTAGAGCAGCACAAGCAATATCTGTAACTGATAGATCCTGGTAAACACAGAATGCATAGCCTTTTGAGTTTCCAGTTTCTCTGTCCTTCACAAGATCAAAACCCCGAAGGGGCCCAAAAGACTCAAGCAACTCCCTGATCTGTGCTTCTGTAAAATAATAGGGGAGCCCACCCACAAAAATGCGGTCAGGACCCTCAAGCCCACCGGCAGATCCTGGTGTTAGCCCAACAGCACCGAGGTTCAGATTTGGATTGGGTTGGCTCGGCCCTAGTGTAGCAGCCAGTGAGGGGTTGTAATCACTAGGTCTCCTCACTTTAACTGGTGCTCCCTGAACATTAAAATATTTAAGACAGAGAGGTTAATACAAGTAGCAAATGAAGAACATGCAAACACATGATATGCAAAGTTCTAAAAAAATTGCAGAAGACACGTGAAATTTGTATAAAAAATATAAATTCATAGGTAAATTTCTAAAAATTATGGTCCCTTTCCGGCTTAATTGAGTCGGGAAAACATTGAAGTACCTCAAAAATAATGCCATCCAAGGCCATGGCATTACTGGCTTCCTCAACTGATCTCATCTCCACAAAAGCGAACTTCTTCTCATGGTTTATATAAACATTGACAACAGCATCTCCTGAACATCACAAAAGACTGTAAGTATACACATCTACACAGTTGAAAAGCATGAACTCTAGTCATACATGAAATATGCAATAAAATATTGATGTACCTGGACCGGCAGTGTTTCCTCCTATTGCAGACATAACATGGCTGAAAAAGGTTGCCACAGACTGCATAAAACATCGTAAACATTAACCAAGCTCAACAAGTTTTAAGCAATAAAGTGAACAAACAAACTCCACAATCAGATTCTACAAGTTTATTATTCATCAAAGAAAGAAACCCACTAATTTCTGGTTAACTGTTTTTTCATCCAAAAATGCAGGAAATTGAGAGAACTAACAGAGGTCCTTAAATATATAGATTGTTAAAAACAGGAAAACATAGCAGAATCACCCAAAATTCGTAAACATCAGTAACATCACAATATCAGAAGCTGTAGAAACCAACATAAGAAATGGGAGAGAAATAGTGCAGTGGAGCAAAACGAAAGGAGACAAACCTGTTCATTTGCAGAGGGGGGAAGCCCACCAACATACACACGCCGTGCATGTCTAGTAGCCTGCCATCATAATACTATTAGTAAAATACAAGTAGCCAAACAAACGTAGAATAAAAATTTGATAAAGAAACATAGGCATTAACGAAAACAAAACAGCTTGATCCTGCCAACCTGCTGTGTCATTGCCTGGACTGGCATAACAGGAAGAGCTGCAAACTGCTACAAGGAGGGGCAATAAAAAAGGGACAAAAAATAAAGAGAGTTAATAAAAGCATTCTACAAGGGAGAATAATAACAACAAGAGATCAATGGTAGCATGAATTACTTGGCCAGATGCTAATGGAAACATGTTTGGAAACATTCCAGGAATAGCTGGGGTGGTCCCAGGGATCTGACCTGCAAAGGCTAACAGAATTACATCCCATAAACAACTGTAAGTTGCTTACTTTCTTACTCTTCTATCGTAAGTAGTAGTATCTGACACACATCACTTCACATACAATTTACAAATAACTCAATAATTTTATCAAAACCTAGGCTCTTGCAGTAAAATATATCAAAAGAGATGGAAGGAATAATACATCATATTCAAGTACTGGAGAAAATATTCGTCAAACTACCAAAACAGGCAATAGTTGCCGGATGAAGACGAACAAGACCCATCAAACTGGTGCATTGATTCCTCCTTGTACATTAAAGCTATAGATGTCGGCTCACGCCCATTGTCAGCACAGTGGGGCTAATAGCCCAACATTGCCTTCTTACAACAAAACATAAGACATAGAAACAACAAACAAACACCAAACACAAGAAACAACCAAAAAAAACCCTCTCAGTTTCAGTATAATTTCACCAAGTAAATAATTAAAAGAAAAGCAATACACGTCTACAGTCCATGGTTCTAAATCACGTTCAAATAAAATAAAAAACAAGTATTCCTTACCAAAATGACAGCATGCAAATTGATATGAACTTTCCACACTATATCAAAATCAAAAGGAGAAAATAGCAGTTATGCAAATATAACAATCGAATCATATGCGATGAGATGAGTACCTGCAGCAGTTGCAGCACCAGCTAAAATTGCAGAAGCAGGAGGTGCCATGTCGAAACCACTGATCCTTTTGCTGCAAGTATAAACCATTAATATAAAGCTCTACACGAAAACAATATACATGTATCATGTTTAAATTTAATTTTTATGACAAGAAATTCCAACTAATATGACAATAAACTGAACAAGGTCAATTCTAAAATTAACACACTTTTTGTCCAGATCCTGCAAGGAGGAGAGAAAGGAGACACTTAAATAATATAACAGGCCTCTTGTATTAGACTTTACATAGCATATCTTTTTGGTTCATCATTCTTTCAAGCTCTGTCGCAATGATATCGCATAATGCAGAAAGCAATGTTGCAGCACTGCACAACTAATTTGGTATCTATACAGTCCACTACTTCAAACATATCTGCAAGAGAGGACTACATGAACACATAAATCATTAAGCCAAATACACCACATGAACACAACAATTTTCACAACACAAGTGTATTGGCAATAGCTGCAAACAAAAATTCTGCAATGAAACTTATAACTTCAGAAAATTTACTGAAAGTTGTTAACTTGTTATAGCTTATTTTCTAAATATTGCACTTCTCACATTCCAAATTAGCCCCATCATACATTCAGACAGTCACTGTTACTTAATTTTGAGAAATTATACTGTTTAAACTTCATATTGAAAAACACTTCAATGCAATTCAACATGTATCAAAATGTACAAATTCAGATCTTCAATTTAAAAACCACAAGAGACACCCATAACAAATTGATTTAACAATTGCTACAACTAACCTTTTTGAGCGTGAACGAGATCTCGATCTATGCTCTGATATACCACTAGAGCGAGATCGTCCATGCCTGTCCTCTCTGTCCCCATCATAATCTTTACGCCTACAAAATAAATTAGAACAATATCTCATAAGCAGCACAAAAGAACAAAATGTCTACAACTAAGTTGGTGAAGATGGCATGAAGTATTGGCTACGTAATTCGTAATAGGTACAAGTCTACTCTTAGCATTTCAACTATGAGAAACACTCAAGTCACATTGTTAAAAAAAAAAATCCTTATCTGCAGAATATATATGTATATATATAAACTTCAGAGATTAACATAATCCTTGATTGCAACCATAGATAATAGCGGGCCTAAAAATACGCTTGGAAACAAAATGGGTGTTAAAGAATATAAACTTGCATAAACGGCAATTAACTTCCATTACCTCTCATAGTCTCGACTCCTGTGATGGTCATCATCATCTCTATCTCTGCCCCTTTCCCGTCTCTCACTCCGTTCCCTGTGGCGGTCTCGATCACGGTCTCGATGGTGACGATCATGATCTTTGTCTCGACTCTTCTCCCGATCCCTTTCCCTATCTCTATCTCTCTCCCTGCCCTTGTCCCTATCCCTGTCCCTTTCCTTATCACGCCCTTTCTCCCTGCTCTTTGAAGACCCTCTTTCATAGTCTCGAGAGTGCTGTAAATGGTAACCCCAAATATATATATATATATATATATATTCAGTAAAAGAAATCCAATTTCACAATCAGATAACATTATCATTACTACTATACATATATGTTTTAGATTATTACTGCAAGTTAAGACCAATAAATTATGAAATTCAAATTTCTAGTAAGTTTCATGAAACAATTTCTTTTCTTTTTATCTGTGTAGTTTTAACCAAACAACGTCCGAGATAAATCATTCTATTTTCTTCTAGAAAAGACAATTCTCTTCTTCTGTTTTCGCTACTAGGTTCCCAAACAGAGAGTTAGAATTGGAATTGGAAATTCCAGCTCCAAATCCAAGGCGACGATTCCATGCAGTCCAATGCAAATTAAGCATCACGAAAATCAATCACAACCACGGCTCGACACAAATGGTTCAGACATCTTCATCAAGTCTAGCAAAAAAAAAGCCCCGAATTCATCGAAAACCCTAAAACGACAATCAATGATTCTCGTGTTGCTTCTTTATGAGGCGATCTGGTCTATACACAAAACAAAAAAAAAAAACAGATATACAATAATAATAATACCTGAGACTTGGAATCGCTGTAATCATCGACTCGAGGCTGAGGAGAAGAACCGTAATTGCCGAGATCTTCTCCGTTTCCCTCATACCTTTCTTCGTAGTCCTCCATCGTTCGCTTTCTCCTTTAGCTTTGCTCTCTACTCTCTCTCTCTCTGTCTCTGTGTTCTCGGCGTACTTGATACACAGGTTTGATGCGACAATCGGCTCAGGAATTAGGTCTCCCACATGTCATCTTCCACTTTTATCTAGACATCAGGTTAATAAAAAAAAAGCTGGGTATAATAGTAAACAGTGGTGCTACATACCACTAGAAAAGGGGCACTAAGCCAGCTCTAATAAGCTGACAGTGCTGGAAATTAATAAAAATAAAAAATAAAAAATAAAACATCACATCAATTAAGGTTACTGTATTTTTAGAGCTATTAGAGCTCATTATTTTAGAGCTCTTAAACAATTTTCAATAGTAAAATTGACTTTTACTTGATTTGGGCTGTTATTTACCCTACTTTTTTTTTCTTTTTGTTTTTAAATTTAATTCTTTTTTACGTAGTGTTTGATTAGAAAATTTAAAAATAAATTTTTTAAAAAAATGAGTGAAATATAAATAAAATATATTTTTAATTTAATTTTATACATATTTTTTTCTTTCTCTTTTCAAATTCCTTTCAAAATTTTGCAACTAAACACAAGCTTAGAAAAATTCTATTTACACATCACTTTTACTCTCAATCCACATCAATATCTTATATTTTTTTATTATCATTGTGCCCCTCAATGAAATTACCTTTTAGAACAAAACCCTAAATCCTCTAAGCACACCAATAGCACCACCATCAACACTAGCCATCAAAACCATCATTACCAACATTCCTTCTCGTCAGCTTCCTCGCTGCATCATCGTCCTCTCTCTTCTTCAGTTATGTTGCTGCAGCTAGGGCTGTGCATAATACTGTCAAAACCGCCAAAATTGCACCGAACCCCGCAAAATTTCAACTCTAGTGAGCTGGTTGGGCGAGTGAGAGGCCCAGCACTTGCGAGTCGGCACGAGTAGCGGGTGAAATTTCTCAAACCGTATGTCAACCCGACCCAACCCGCCTATGTTTAAAAAAAAAATTCACTTATTATACACTCACACACACACACACAATAATTCCTCCATTAAACGTAATACCCACACATTTCAATTTCATCTCATTCATCACATACACTCATCGCCGCTGTTGTGCATTTTGCATCAATTCACACACACACTATGCAGATTCATCGCTGTTGTTGTGCCGATCGGCTTACCGCTAGTCGTCTATCCTCACCATCGCCGCTGGTCTCTCCTTCCCTTACCAATCGGCTCACTGCTGGTTTCTCGTCGTTGTCGTCGGTACTCTCATTGCTCTCTCTCGCTCTTTCTCTCGATGCTCTCTCTGTCTCTTTTCTTTCACTCTCTCCATGTTCTATATACATATATATATATATATATGTATATCCCTGCTCTATATATATATCATATATCTTTTAAAATGTTATACAAACCTAAAAGAAAGATAACACTCAAAATATTCCTTTGAAACCAAAAATAAATACATGTACAAGAAAAGGGAGATTAATGGTGGGGTGCGTGTTTATAGTTCTCTAACTCTCATTTTTTAAATAGAAGACGGGACTACTTTTATCAAATATAAACATATTAAGTTAGATTTTATTATTATTATTATTATTTTTTTTAATGAAGTTGAACTTAGTATATCGTCCTATTCATATCTTGATTCATTCAATTTATAGTGTTGAAAACACAATAAATAGGGAACATGAAATTTGTTAGGTTTTTTTTTTTTATTTTTTTTTTAAAATTTGAATTGTTAACAAGAAACATATATTCAAATCTGTTTAGAATTGACTAGCCCTAAAATTACCAAATAATTTTCCCAATTTTGGTACTCAAGTTTAGGTGTCATTTTTGTACTCAAGCTAGCTATCACTAATTAATGGCTTATTTGGTTGATATGCTCTACATCTCTCAAATTGCTTTTGCTGATTAACTCCACTTTCTCATGCCATAAAGGCTCTTATCAAGACTCAACTTGCCAATTGAAATAAAGACATATGATTGCAATGTAGGCAACAAGTTAGTTTATAAGAAATTTTCTTTCTTTATCATTTTTTCTAACATAGTGGATTATATATATATATATATATTAATCATTTGAATCAAACAAATCAAGAAAAATATTGGGTTGGAACTAATTTGAACATTTGTCAAAAACATAACCAATCAGTGTGCTAAATTCTTGAACCTGGGCAGATTTCCACGAAATCTTTCATAAATTCATCCAGACCATAAATTGATCCAACAATAGTAATTTTTAACTGTCTGTGCTCTCCCTCTTTTGTTTGTAATTTTTATTTATATATACTTATCATTATCATTCATAATTTTTATTTATTTACTTATCATTCATATAAATTTTTTATCTTTGTAATAGTGAATGGATGAGGAAAATACAAATACTGGTGGAAACCCTCCTACACCAACTGCAGAATCAACCACTGTTGCTAGTTCTACCACTACCACAATGCCTACCAAAAATTCTGGTAAAACTCGTCCATGCCCTAGTATTAATTTAGATAAAAAGAAATCTGAGGTTTGGGAACACTTCACTTTACTTGATGATTGTGAACTTGACAAACCTAGGGCTGCTTATAATTATTGTGGTAAGGATTATAGTGCTCGTGGAAAACAAGATGGGACTAGTAATATGTGGAACCACCTTAAGTATCAATGTATGAAGTCTCCTATTAGACAAGTGGACAAAAAACAAAAAACGCTCTCTTTTGTTAAAAAAGAATGAGAGGAAAAGGAACATGATGGTCGAAGGATTGGATCTCTCAAAGCTGTAGGGTATGATGAAAAACTTTGTAGAGAAGCACTAACAAGGATGATTATAATTGATGAATTACCTTTTAGGCATATGGAGAAAGAAAGGTTTAGAAATTTTTGTTTAGTTATGGAACCTAAGTTTCCTGTCCCTTCTCGCACTACTGTTGCTCATGATTGTTTGAACTTATTTCTTGATGAAAAGCAAAAATTGAAGAAAGTTCTAAGGAAACAACAAGTATGCCTAACCACTGACACTTGAACATCAATTTAAAATCTAAATTATATGTGTGTCACTAGCCATTGGATTGATAATGATTAGAATTGCACAAAAGAATTCTTAGTTTTTGTATAGTTCCTAACCATAAGGGTGAGACAATTGGCAAACAATTAAACAAATGCTTGCAAGATTGGGGGATTGATAAGATTTTCACTATTACAATTGATAATGCAAGCTCTAATGATGGTGCTATTGCATTTTTGAAGAGAAGAACGAAAGATTGGCCTTCCATTATCTTGGCAAATGAGTTTTTGCATATGAGATGTTGTGCACACATAGTGAATTTAATTGTTTGTGATGGTTTAAAAGAACAAAATCACCCAATTGCCAAGATTCAAAAAGCTGTGAAATATGTAAAGTCAACTCTAGCTAGGCTAAAAACTTTTAAAAATTGTGTGGAGCATAAAAAGATTACTTGTAAAAGTTTGCTATGCCTTGATGTTCCAACAAGGTGGAATTCCACTTATTTGATGTTGGAGGTAGCCGAGAAATTTCAAAAAGCTTTTGAGTATTTAGAAGAGGATGACCCACGATTCAAGTTATTTTTCATGGAGAATGATGATGAAAATGAGAATGCAAATGAGAATGATGGTGGAAGAGGCAAAGGGAAAGGAAAAAGATTAATTTCATATCCTAAAGAAAAAGATTGGGAGGTAGCTAGAGTCTTTGTAAAATTTTTAAGACTTTTTTATTATGTAACTTTGCAACTTTCAATGTCTTTGCATGTGACATCTAATGTTTTTTTTCATCAACTTGTATCGGTGCAATCTAAATTAGTTCAATTGAGTAAACGTGGAGATGCAGTGTTGAGTAACATGGCTGATAAGATGAAATTGAAATACGACAAAGATTGAGAGAATCTCGATAATATCAATTTCTTGTTATATGTTACCGTTGTGTTAGACCCTCGCTACAAGTTGACATATCTTAAGTTTTCATTCAATAAAGTGTATGAAAATGACAAGGTAGAAATTTTAGTGGCGAGGGTGAAGGCAACATTGGAGCGCTTGTTTGATCATTATGTTGAGAAGAACAATGTTGGTAATGTTGCACCTTCATATGCAAGTCAAGCTCCTCAAGTGATGGAAGTTGATGAAAAGGAAGAGAAAGATCCCATGACACTCTTTGCCTTTCAATATATTAACCATTTGGAGTGGGAAAAAAGCATGGAGAACAAATCAGAGTTGGAAAAATATTTGGTTGATGATTGTGTAGACCCAAGAGTTCCAAACTTTGATATTTTGAATTGGTGGAAGGTTAATGGCAATAAGTATAAGGTTCTCTCTCTAATAGCAAGGGATGTGTTGGCTGTCCCAGTTTCTACAGTGGCCTCTGAGTCAGCTTTTAGTACCAGTGGACGTGTGCTTGATCCATTTAGGAGTTCTTTGACGCCAAAGATGGTGGAGGCTCTAATTTGTGCACAAAATTAGTTACAGTCTTCATCAATTCCAATCAATCTTAGAGAATGTATGGATGATGTTGAACAATATGAAGAAATTGAGTCAGGTAATTTTTTTGATATGTGTTATTTTAAAAAGATTATTCAATATTGATTTTAGCTTTTATGTAATTTTGAATAACATTAAAAATATTTTTTATTTTTCAGAATTTTTTTCATCATCTACTACACAGAAACAATTATTGTTGACGACTAATTTATCTCAAGTTAGTTTGATTTAAAGTTCTTGATGTTAGACTTAATTCTTACTCTTGAATATTATGTTATAGTTTTTTTTTTTTTTATTTTTTATTTTATAATGATTTTGATGATAGTTTTTTGTTATTTATTTATGTTTTCTTTGCTTATGTGTGACACCCCAAAATATTTAATTAATACCACAACTAACCACGACTATTAATAAAAAATAATAGTAATCTATAATAGTAAAATAGAAGAATTAATTTTGTGATTGTATGCGATAAAGTAACATTTAATAATAATAGAAGTAATAAAATAAATAAGCTATACATGTTATGTAAATTAATTTGTCATTGCGGTTATCAAATATGTGACGAGGAAATTTATTTAGGGCTAAGTTAATCACTAATTAATGTGAAAAGATTAGCATGTATAAATATAATTAAACGAATTAAATACCACACAAATAACTATAGTTAAAGATAATTATGGTTGTATGTGATGATATATTATTAAATAAATAATAATAATAAATATATAAATCTAATTCGACATTAGGTTATCAAATATGAGATTAATTAAGAATTATTATTTGGGGCCAAATTAACACAAATATGAAATTATAATACTAGTTAGACCAAATTAGAATTAAAGATAGTAAATAATAAATAAATACAACAGTAAAGTAAATAATAATAATAATAATAATAGTAGGTGTGGTAGTAAAAAAATAATTAATTTTTTGTGGGTATACGATAAAGTATAATTTAGTTAGGAATTAATTTGTTTATATAGTTATATTAAGAATCTGGGCCAAAATGTAAATATCTTATATATATATATTTAGATAAGTGATAATCTATGTTTTTAATGAAAGAGATCTAAATGAATTATGAAAAAGGATTGAGAATCGGCAAGATCGCCAAGTGTCGGCCACAGGGCGTTTCTACTTCTCTATAAATTGGGAAGAACTGATCAGAAGCCTTAGAGTGACTGAAATCAGTGAGGAAAGAAAAGAAAAGAAAGAAAAGAAAAGAGAGAGGGAGAGGTACGTAATAAGAAGGTTGCATTAGTAAGGAAAGGTTAAGGGTCAATATTAAGGTGAGTTATATTATACCTTGAGTCACCATAATATATTTTATTTATATTTTAACTTACCATAATTTATTTTATACAAGTTATGTTTTATAAATTATTATAAACTATGTTAATATTTCAGTTACGTGGATTATTTTCTGAACTCTATTTGTTAAAAATGAAACCCATGAATATGTTTATTTAAATTTTAAAAAATATTTGTCTATGACCTTATAAACAATTATGTTTTGTAAGTACCACCACGGGAGTTCCACTCCTTGGGGACTTAAATAACTATTGGCCTCTGTTTGGCCACTTCGTGGTCCTTTGTTTGTCATGGATCCATTGACCTCTGTTCTGATTGTCACTTCTGTGACCTCTGTTCTGTTCTGTTTAGTATTATGGTTATGGTTATTTATTTACATAATTTTTGTATTTCAGTTTCTGCCACTTAAATGATTTATTTATCAAATTGAGTTATGTAATGTTTTGGCTTAACTAAATATCCATGGTTATTTTGTATTCCCTATACTCTTGGCATAATATTTCTCACTCTACTGTATGCTTATAGCTGTTACCCTTTTAGGTGACGAGATATAGCGAAAACCATAACTCCCAAATGGAACCCGCACATGGATTGATGTTGAATCACTTTTTTTTTTATCTTTCTTTCTTTTTTTATTTTTACTTCTTTTTGTTCTACTCGGGGCCGGTCACTGAATAATAAAATAATAAAAGCCCTATAAATGTATGTTCTCTTATTAAAATAGTAGAATGGAGAAATTTTCTATTTAATTATTTTTGATTCCGCTCGCGCAGGTTAATTTGCTACGAATGGAATAAGTTAGTAAGTTGCGATTCCAACCCTAAGCCCTGGGGTTGGGTCGTGACATTATGTCTATAGATTAATGAAGTTTTTGGAGTTTGGTTGAAGCAATTGTGAAGGATTGAAATTATTGTGGAGTTTGATGAGTAGATTAATTTTTTTGAATTTTTGGATTGTTTGTGGGCTTTGATTAACTTTTCAGAAATTTGCTTTTAGAACTATGGTGGATGTTGGACTTAGATTAACTTTTGAACTTTTAGATTGTTTGTGCACTTTGATTAACTTTTCAGAACCTTTTTTAGAACTATGTTGGATATTGGATGAACTATGTTGAATTGTTTGTGAACTATGTTGAACTTAGATTAATTTTAGAACTTTTTCTAGTATTTATTGTCTTGTTAAATTGTTATTGTATAATTTATTTAAAGTGTTGGATTTTTAGTTTACTAGTTTGTTAATGTTTAATGTTACATTAGATGAATATTTTAATTTTGACTATTTTAGTTAATTCATAAATTAGATCTTTTTACTCTTTGATTCAAGTTTTATAATTTGAATTATATTTTTTATAAACCACCAATCCGCTCGAACCGCCAAGGCAAATCCGCCATTATTTGCCAACCAAACCGCTGGTTTTTTATAAGAAAAATGGCAAATTCTAATGACATTTTCATCAATCCGCCACCCATCATACGGTTTCTATTTTTTTCTTAAACTACACCGACCCGCACCGCGCACACCTTTAGCTGCAGCCGTCGCCGTCTTCCCAGCTTCATCCCTGCCTTCACCACCTTGTGACCACCATCTTCGACAACCCACCAGCATCGCACCTTCAAACCTTAACGACCCATCACTATCGCAACTCATATTCGATCGGCGACCGATCATGCACAACCTAGAGAGAGATCTGTGTTTGGAGAGAGAGAGAGAGAGAGAGAGAGAAAGAGATATCTGTGGTGTTAAGAGGCGACAACGGGGTAGGGTTGTAGCAATTATTTATCACGGCAGTAGGCGATTGCAATGGTGGTGAAACAGTGACGATGAGGGTGCTGCAATGGTAGTAAGGCAGCGACAGTGACTAGAGAAAGCTAAGTAAAAGCACTGAGGAAGGAGGGGGTAGAGTGGCAGCCAGTAGTCAACGATAGACGGTAGACAATGGTTAAGGTTAGGGTTTTTTGAGGAAGAAGAAAAAGATGAGGGTAATATGATATTATATGAAAATTATTGGTGTATATTAAGACAAAATTAACATATTCAATTTGTGTGTGGTGTGAACTTAGTAAGTGGTGTGTACTGAGAGTAATAATGGTATGTAAATAAAATCACCCTTATTCTTATAACCCCCACATTTTCTATTTTTTTTAATTCCAATTTTGTCCTAACATAAAATTTCATTTTTACCCTCATTCCTAATCTTCTAACCCTAATTTCCTAAACCCTAACCCTAGCCCCTCTCAACTCTACCTACGACCTCCACTTGCCACCATGAGCACTTCTATCTTCGTCTCCCTCTTCTCTTCTTTTTTTCTTATTCTTTTGAAAACCCCAGGCTTTCATTTCTCTTTCTCTTTCTCTCTCTCTCTTATAATCCTGTTGACCAAGTTTGCACTCCTCCAAATGTTGTCTCCGTACTACCTGAAAATACAAACGTGAGCTAGCCGCGCGGGTATGTGCCGGAAACCTCTCTGATGCCTAAGTTAGCAAAATAAACAATAGACACAAAAGCTCTGTGTATTTGAGAGTAAGAATTGTGATACCTGTACATAGGTCTTGTGATGAGCTTTTATAGATTTTGTCTGGCACAATCCTAGTAGGACTCCAACTATCCTTAGCAAAGTCTTCCTAGGAATCACACTCCCAAGATAATGCTTATCCTTGTAACACCGTGCTCACTATTGACCTAGTGAGATGGGTTTTACCTCGGCTAGGTTGACGCGGTCAACCGAGCTAGCTTGTCTCTGCTGTGCTCTTAATGTAATAATGAGGTAGACGATGTTCTACCTAGCTATACTTAGCTCGGCCTGTCTCTTTGCTAACACCTTGGCCAGCTTACCAAGCTTAGCTTTAGATAGCCAGGTCAGACCCTCTACGACGTCTCTGCCCTTCTTGGAACCCAGATGACCTGGGATCGAGCTATCTAAAGCTCTCACTCCGGCCCATAATTCGGCCCAAAGTTAAGATAGATAGATCAAGCTCGGCCCAATCTCTTCTCCTAAATTACCTTCTCAATTACCCCTTAATTTCATCTGCGAAGCATGATTGAGATTATTATCTTCAAGTCGTGCTAAACCACAACCACCCGAACCAAAATAAGCAACCCAACCGAACCAAAAGCAATCAAACCGAGCTAAAATACTCCACCTAACTGAACTACAGATGCGTCCGTCACTAGGTAGCTCGATTTTTTAGAGCAGTGCTTGTCACACAGCCAGTCGCCTCACGTACCTAACATTGTGTCCTTATTGGGACACGTTTCTCCTCTGTACTATGACAGCCATCTCACATTTATCAAAAAAAAGTTTGAAAAGTCCCGCCGTTTTTGTGTCCATACAAAACCCATTTCTCAAATCAAACATTCTCACTGTTCATCTTCTCTTCTTTGCATTCTGAGTTCCACATCTGTACCTCATCCACTCCAGTCCCAACCCAAGTAACTACATCACCTGCTCCACTCACCTTTTTGCTGGTGCTCTTGTTGATTGGATTTCGTTTTCACGCTCTAAATCTGCAAGTCGCTCATGCCTCTTTCTCCTTTTTACTGATGTTCCATTTTATTTATTTCTAAAGACCTGCACTTTAACACCATCTATGCGTGTTATATCTACTAGAGTTTGAAAAACTATCATAAACCTAAATCCACATGCTCAAACCTAAAAACAAACTTGTAACGACCCCATCATGTATAATGATTAGCACTTAATTAATTAAGAAGATTTGAAATTTAATTGCCAATTATTCTAATTTAATTTGGGATTTACGAAAATTATGGAGATTGATTCATATATGATTCTATTGAGGATTTATTTTGGAATTAGAAATTGAAAGCCTAAATGGCTCAAGATAGTCCAAATGGTGAATCGAATTATTTTAATTTAGAGTATCGAACCATGTGAGAGTTTAATTTAATATTCGATTCAGATTTATAAAATTGAGATTTGATTAATTGGGTCCGAATTGGAGTTAATTGAGTTATGAGAATTGGCAATTAAGATTATTATGGTATTCAATTGAGTATGTAATTTATTGGCGAAGATTTTGGAGTTTAATCTGAAATTGAAGGCCTTAATGATTTAAGAAACCAAAATTGAGGATGGAAATAAGTTTAATTTAATATTTAGAGCATTTTGGGAGTTTGATTAAAAATCTGATTCAGAATGATAAATTTAAATATAATTAATTAGGCTCCAATGGAAGTCATATTAGACTAATTAAATTATGTGGGATTTGAAATTTTATAATTAATTAATTATGTGTTAGTCAAGATTTATTAAGACTAAGTGTTATTTAATTAACTTAATCTTAACCATAAAATTGAATTATGGACTAAATTAGAATTGGGGGTGTAAATGGGTGTAGGTTGTAACAACCCTCGTCACTGTTTACCGATTAACTACCGGATACTGCCAAACTGAGACTGATTATGATAAGTAATGGGACTGACTGAAATACTGAACTAACCAACTGAAATCTGAAATTGATTGATTGACTGTATCTGTTTAAATGCATTTCTATCTGTTTGACTGTTTGACTATCTGTTTATATTTTTATGTTTAAACTGCAAATTAAAGGCCTTATCGGTGGCCGAACCAGAAATTGATTGCTGTTTTGAGATCATTGGAATTTATATGATTTTATGGTATACTTAATTGAAAACTGATTTGGTCTGATTAAATTAGATTAAAATAAGCTAATTTCAAGAGTTGGCCTTAATTACCATATTGCCATGTGAGTGGACCACCTAGGCAACACATATTTGAGCCTTTATACACTTAGGCAACATTTCATCAGCTCATTTTTTCCTTGTTCTTGCCGACTAAGAGAGCTAGAGGGAGAGAAATTGAGTTACCTTTTGATCATTGCTTGGAGACTTGAAGATTTGGAAGAGAGATTACATAATTGAACCTCAAGACTAGTAATTAAGGAACCTAGGTATGAATTTCATCCTTTTGATTGTGTCTTTAAGTGGATTCTTGCATGGTTCATGTCTAATTAAGAAACTAAGTCATATTTTAGTTCTAACATGTTGAATTATGGCTTAATTGTTGCATGCATGTTTATATATTGAAGTTTTGAGGTTGTAGTTCATAATTCCTCACATGCATGTCCATGTTTTGAGAATAGATCATGAATTCATCTTGATTTTGTAAGATTTGGCTCTTTAGAACATGCAATTGAGGCTTGAAAGTGGTTTAAACTCATGCACATCATGTTTGTAGCATGTTTATGAAAATTGGTTTGAAATTGAGTTTGAATTAAACACCCTTGGGCTTTGATTTCTCAAATTGAGCTTTGAACCGTGTTGTTCTATGTGTTTACAAATGTTTTCCAGAAAATAGGCCCAAGAGGATTGAATTTGGAGCATCAAAACTTGGTTTTTAGCTTGGAGGTGCAATCTGGATTTTCCAGATTTTGCACTCCCGCTCGAACGGGGGAAAACTACGCTCGAGCGGGGAATTCGTGCATCCAGTACTTTGCACTGTTTTGATGTCCCCTTGAGTGGAGTAATTGACGCTCGAGCGGGACCTTGTGCCTTACGCTCGAGCGGCTATCGAGTGCCCAATCGAGCGTGATTTTTGAGCATCCAGTACTTTTGACTGTTTTTGCAGTCCGCTCGAGCGTGGGAAGTGATGCTCGAGCGGGAACTGTTGTCTGCATGTCCGCTCGAGCGGAGTAATCTACGCTTGAGCGGGACCTCTGTTTTTCTGAAATTCTGGAAATGCTTTTAAAAGTGCATCTTTGCATCCTCATTTCATTCTAGGCATTCTTAGGCCTAGTTTAAAGCATCTTAATGAGGATATAGATGTGGAACACACCGAGGCAATTAGGGATTAAGTTATTACCTTTCCCAACTGTGTAGCTTAGTGTGTGTTCGTTCTGTAAACTGTGTAGGATTGGCGACTGGAGACGCGCTCTAGCTTTTACTATAGCCCAGAACTCTGTGAGTAACAACTGTGTAAAGATATGTTCAAAAATGATTATCTTCTGACCAATTGAACTGTACTGTTTTCTGAACTGCTACTGTTAATCGAATGAATGTATGTCCTATATTCTGAACTGTATTGTGGCATCCTTAGCAACTACTGTTTACTGTTACTGTTACAGAGATCTCTGTCGGTTCCCTCATTGGGACCACCACTGTTTACTGATTGATGGCCATCATTGACTATTCGGTCTTTTAAGACCTACTGTTTACTGTACTGTTATGCTAATGGATGTACTACATATGACTGTTTATTGTACTGAACAACTGATATACTGATTGAAACGACTGTTTTCATTACTGTAAGGACATTCATTCTTAACCTCTTTACGCATTATGTTATTCACTGGGCTTTAGCTCACTGCTCATATATATATGTAGGTGTACAGGCACCAGACCGCGGCTAGGATCGTCAGGGTAAACTTCAGTTTTGTCAAGCCAACCACTGTGCCTCACTGCAAGGTTCCGAGCCTGCCAGCTATGGCTTAGGGGTGCTTTTATTTCCCCTGTCTGTCCCTGTGTCTGTTTTGTGTAACTGTATAGACTGATAGCACTGTACTGTACTGTTTAATAGAGATTAAGTCCCTGTTCTGAATGTTTGTAAATATGGTACATATTGTTTTGTCACTGACTGCATATATGTATGAAAAATCTTTTTGCATACAGACTGTTACAGCTCATTGGACATTGTTTATTTACTGTATTGGCTTCCGCTATGCCCCTGTACTCTGTTTTCCTGTATTACTGTTAAGCAGGCCTTTGGTAATCTCGGATTACTAGCTGGTTACGGTGCTAAACCCATAGGGGCGGGTTTGGGTCGTGACATAGGTGTACTGAGAAATCTGTGTATGTGTTTATGTGAGTGATGTGTTGGAATTCAAGAAGAGTGCATGTGTGCTTGTGTGGTGTGAAAAGGCGTTGTGTGTGTAAGTGTTATGTGTTGGTGAGTTATAGATGAATTTTTCATTTAGTTGTGCGGAGAGCTCACTTTAGAGAGAGAGAGAGAGAGAGAGAGACCAACTCTAGAGAGAGTGAGTTCCAAATTTTGAAGAGAAGAAGAATTGTAGGAGAAGATGAAAATTTGGCTAGAACTCTTCAAGCTAAAGACTCTAGGTAAGATTTTAGTCCTTATTTTTTTGTAAAGGAATCATCTAAGGGTTGAATTCATGAAGTAATTGGGATTAATTACATGAAATTTGTTAAGAAATGTCAAGAGGATAATGAATAGTAAACTAAGTTCACATCCATGGTTTCATGTCTCATGTTTCATCATTTTGAACTTGGTTTTGAAGATCTTGCATAACATAAGAGTGTATATATATCTTGCATGTTTTCAAAAACAAAATTATGGCTTACATGTTTAATTTCATGTTTTGAAAATCAAGAAGAAATAGAATTGGTTGGATTTTGGTAAATGTTTTATATGTGCGTCATGGATTTTGAAGAATTTAAGATGATCAATTTCATGTTTTGAAGAGAAGAATGAAGAAAATTTATAAGAATATAAAATTAGTAATTTTGATGTCAATTCCATACATGCAAATGATTATCTAAGAAGTTTATAATTTTAATTTCATGTCTTGAAGGAAGATAGAAAAGAGTTTGAAGTCAATTTTATGTAAACAAAAAATAAATTAGTAAGGAAATGAGTTAGGTTCATGATTATGAAAATTAACTTAAAAATTAATTATTTTGGGTTTGATTTTGAATATCTTATATGAATTTGAATCTTATTGTTACATGCACGTAATTTGGAGAAATTAAAGAATTAATTCATGAATATGATTAAGGTTAATCAATATAGAAATAATTACATGCACAATGAAGTTTTTAAGAATTGAGCTGTGCAATTTCATATTTTGAAGAGAATGAAGGATTTTATAAAAATCAAGTTTATAGAAATTTGGGGTTAATCCTAAGGTTAGACAAGGTTTTGATTTTTATTATGAAAGATGATAATTGGTTTAATTTTAAATCTAAATCCATGCATGTAATATAATTTAAGAGTTTTATTTAATGTAAATATGTTATGGAATATATTAAATTAGTTAGTTTTATTTGAATTACATATATGAAATGTTTGTTAGGAAAATTGACAAGAAAATAAAGAATTTGAGCTAAGATCAAGTTTATGAAGTTTAATTAGAAATTAATTATTTTGGATTTGATTTCGGAAGTTGTAATTAAATCAAGCTCCATAAATTATATGCAATTTTATTGTGCATTTGATTTTGACAAGACTTTTAGAATCACGAGTTCATGGGTTTTGATTTAAATATTATGTTTCAAGATTTTGAGCAAATAATTTATAAATAAATAAGAGTTTATGTTCTCTAAGTATTTTCAAAGTTTTGATCAAGATTAGTATGGGTTTAAAAATTGAAAATGCATTGGGAATGTTTTTGCATATTTGAGTGAGTCATGCGTGAATTTGGAGTCTTGGCGATGTGTTTTGAAGTTTAAACAACATTCTGGAAAACCCAGAATTTGTCAGCATCGCTCGAGTGAAGTAGTTGTCGCTTGAGCGTAGAATGCAAGCAACCAGAATTTTTGCAGACCAAGGGATCTGCTCGAGCGACCAATGTTGCGCTCGAGCGAAGAGTCATGTTTCAGAAAATTTTAAAAAGTTGTTTCATATTTTGATTTCCATCCTCTTTCATTTCCAAGCATTCTTAGGCAAAAATTATGACACAACAAGATTAATAAACTACCAATCAACATAAATTAGTTGATTAAAGAATAAGTCATTAACTTAGTAGTAATTGATTAAGAAGCCAACTAAGAAATTGATTTATTTAGAAAAGAATGATTTAGTAATGAAAGAATATATGAAATGAAAACCCGATTCATTTGAATAAAGAAAGAATAAGCGTAGTAAACCTTTGGATTATTTAGATAGAAAAAGACAAGAAAAGTCAAGCTTGATCAAGGAATTGATATTGTGTTTCGATATATATATGTTATGTGTTTGTGTAGGTCACGCGTTATTGTCTGCCTGATTTATCAGATCTATCCAATCTGTCTGATATGCTTCTACAGCTATCTGTGAGTAATAACTTAGTAAAGCTATATTCCACTTTATTTATTTTCTATATGATGAAATAAGATATATTTTTCCAAAATGTTATGTTCTGTACAATGAATGATTGTCCAATTTCTGACATGTATTCATAGCATCCTTAGCATCATATGATATCTGTTAGCTATTACCCGCTATCAGAGGTTCCATTATAGAACTTATTATATCTGTTATCTGTTACCCGTACCGAACGCTCCATCATAGAGCTCAGCATATCTGTCATCTGTTATCCGGATCCGGAGGTTCCTTTATGGAACTGGTTACTCATAACCACCATCTGTTCTGCATCTGTTCTGTATCTATTCTGTTAGCGCTAATGGATGTACCACGTATGATTAAGCATGAAGTCTAATTTGTGTATATGATTTGGACAAGATTATGAATATGGATCTGCTTTTGTTTCTGAAATAAATATGAATCTGTTTTCTGAAGCTGATATGGGACATCATTCATTAAAACCTTTTACTCTGTTATTATTCATTGAGCTCCAGCTCACTGTTTATATATATGTATGTAGGTGATCAGGAGCGTGACCAGGCTTGGAGGCGTCTGCCTGGAATCAATTTTTGTCAGCCAACCTATGTGCCTCCCATGGAGGTTCCGGATACGTCAAGTGGTTATGGCTATGTGATTAAAGTTTAACTTTTGTTTTCTTGTTTGGTTAAACAAGTCTTTGTTTATTTTGTATACAGGGCTAAGTTCCTTTTTGTCTAATATATATATATATGGTGACGTGAGGATGATGTGTAAATATGTCTATTAAAAGTTTTTAAATTTTTTCGTCTCATATAAGTTTGCACAGCTCAATGGACGTTGTATATTTGCTATTTGCTTCCGCTAACCTCTAATAATATGTTAATCTGTCTCAGAGGCCTTCAGTAATCCCAAGATTACTGACCGGTTACGATGCTAAACCTATAAGGACAGGTTTGGGTCGTGACAAAACTAGTTGAATTCTGAACGATTTTTGATCCAAAATCGTGTTTGACCGAAATAGGGACCTGTTTGCGACCTTTAGGCTAGCATTTGACCGAACTAGAAATGCTTTGATCAACAACCGAGCTATGGTCCTTGATCCGGTCTTGTTCCCTGGCTGAACTAGGCATGGCTTGTGAAGCACTTGTAGCCAAGCTAAGCTTAATTAGTATTGACTATTTACTTAGCCCGGTCCATAAGCTGGGCATAACACTTTTTATTTTCACTTTGCAGACTTCACTAGGTTGGCCAGGTACACCCTTACACTTTGCCCCCGAGCGGTTTTGCTCAACCGAGCCAACCAAAGTCACATCAGCTCTGAGCTAGGCTACCATGTACATTTTTACATAACAATTCTTTTAAGTTTAAATGGGCAAATACCGATTTCTGGTGGACTCCCCTAGAGCCATGGCCAAATTTCGAAGAGATTACCATATTCCAGATGACGTCCACCTTTCCTTAGCCGAGCTAGACACCACACCATGAGGCAAGTCAGGATTTGTTCCTTTCACCGTGGTGTCCATTGTAGAGGGGGGGGACTTCGGTTCCCAGTCCAACTTTTAATTTATGAATTCCTTAGACAAACCAAGCTATGCCCCACTCAGTTATCAACCAATACCTATAGGATTATCAACGGGATTGCCGAGCTAACCCGTCACCTTGGTCTCAACCTCGGTTTGACCGAGCTATTCCATCAATATTCGCTCGGCCAGAATGACGATGGTTGGGTTTATTACCTTAGAGTCAGGAGGGGCCGAGAGAAAATTGTCAAGAAAACACCAGACAAAGACTTAAACAACGATGACTTTCTCTAGGTGCTAGGAAATTTTGAAGACCAAGAAGCCCAAATATAGGGCTATAACATAAATTAGAATAAAGGAACAACTGGTAAGAGCAATCTGGTTTAATTCTCTTTGTTGTTTCAATAACCACCGTGCTAACCCTTGTGATTTGTGTCCCTTGTGCAGATTTGAACCAGCTTAAATCCAACTACGCTTACGCCAACCAGAATGCCCTTCGTGCCATGCTCCACTACCACAACTGAGATTGGACCGAGCTCTTAAATTTTAAGCCGACCTATCGGTATAGCGGTAAAAGAAAAACCAAGGTTATAGATTTTCTTCTTGAATCTTCACCTGAACCAGACCCAAATCTCCCCTTATCGAAGAGTAGGAAATGGGTAAAAGGAGAGCAGTCCGGGCTCTGATCACTAGGCAGGCGTCTGCCTCAACTACCGAAGATAAAACCGAGCCGCCCCCAACCGATCAAACATGCGACACCGTTGTCGCCCTTCTATTTGCCAGAGATGCGTCATCACGGCCCAGCAAGCGTCCCCGTACCTCGGCAAGTCAAACGCATCGACTTATAAACGAAAAGGAGACCGTGCTGCCAGAGGCCGTGCTCCCGGAACAATCATCAGGTGTTCGCCGAGCTACCCCCTCTCCTACCTTGGCGTGGGCACCATCTGTTTCTTTCAAAGGCCGAGCTGTGACTACAGCAGACTCCGTTTGCGCAACGAAAGACCATCTTCTAGCTTTCAACTTGGCCAAGAGTGTCTGTTTGCCAGCTGATATGGAGCACCATGCACATTTGACCGAGCTGAAGGCGATACGGTCTGCCAACAAATCCCTAATTCTGGTAATCGTGAATTTTCCATTTTTTGGTTTTTCTGCCAACTTGTTGCTCGGTTCATCTAACTGCGCATGCTTTGCAGGCTGTGCAAAAGAACCAGATCGCACATCAACACGTGCTTGAATTAAGAAGAACGGCCAAGGCAGCCATTACAGATAGCAAGGCCAAAGAGGCCGAGCTTAAAGAGCTACAAGTAAAATTGGCCAAGCTAAAAACCGACCAGGATCAATTGGCCGAGCAAGCTTCTGCTGCCGAGGCTGATAAGCAAAAAGCTCTGGTTGAAAAGAAGGATCGTTATCTTCAAGAGCTAGCCATGCTAGAGAAGAAAAAAGAAGCCGAAATAAAAGCTTTGTGGAAGCAAATGGAGGACGCTGAGGAGCGCGGTTTCAAGGAAGGTGAGGAGCTCTACGTCCAGTAATGCGAAGCATCCAAAGATATCTTTTTTAAATGCGGGTGAAAGACTGCGGCTGCCAAGCTCGATCAGGGACATGATTCCGAAGTCTTTCTGAACCCTCTTCCTCACTTTATACCGAGCTATATGACGGACTATGCAAATGCGGTCCAACAGAAGTTTCTTCAAGAAGGGGAGAAGGAAGAAGAGACCCCTGATTCAATTAATACCCCACCTGCTAACACTGATCTCGATCTTCAACCTTCTCTACCTGCTCGGGTGGATCGGCTCAGTAAACCTGTGCTAAGCACGGTTGACAGGGTGCTTGTGATCGACATATCCCAGGAAGCAGCTGCCGAAACCGGCCTACGCAGCGATGAAGTCCGGGTTGACCTGGACACTAACCTTAACAACCTTTTTGCTTGACTGGAAGGCTCCTTCTCTTAGTTTTTTTTTGTTTTTAGTTTTTGTTCTGCGAAAATGTAACTGGGTTATAAGCCCCACCTTTTGTACTTAATTTCCAACAAATGAAGGAAACTTTTCTTTTTTCATATCTTTTTGTTCGGTTACATCACTTTTTTGCTTTATAGTGTATCATTTTTACTGCAAGCCTAGCCGGCCTAGTTATCTCGGTCTTTCCTTATTCTGCCCATCTTTTTCGGTCGAGATACTTATCTCGGCTGAAGAACAACTTGGGAAATTGCAAAACCTTTGTAACCGAGATTTTTGCCTCAATCTTTATCTCGGCTAAAGGAAAGAAAAAGTGTTGGTCAAACCTGCCAACCTTCTTGAGCTTAGATCCTTATCTCGACTAAAGAAAAGAAAAAGTGTTGGTCAAACTTGCCAACCAATCTTCCTGAGCCTAGATCATTATCTTGACTTTAGTAAGAAAAAAGTGTTGGTCAAACCTGCTAACCTTCTTGAGCCTAGATCCTTATCTCAGCTTTAGGAATCAAAAAGTGTTGGTAAAACCTACCAACCCTTTTGAGCCTAGATCCTTATCTCGGCTTTAGGAAGAAAAAAAAGTGTTGGTCGAACCTGCCAACCTTCCTGAGCCTAGATCCTTATCTCGGCTTGCGGAAGAAAAAAGTGTTGGTCAAACATGCCAACCTTCTTGAACTTAGATCCTTATCTCGGCTGAAGAGCGAACTAAGTGTTGGTCAAACCTGCCAACTTTCTTGATTGCCCCTAGTCAAGCAAACAACTTTTACAAACAAAGAAAATAATTTTGACTAAAAAAATGTCTACTTGTTTTATAGAAAAAGAAAATTTACAAGTGTTTAAGAAAAAGCTAAAAATAAAATACTCTGAGATTGGTCGTGTTCCATGGCCATGGAATAGCTCTGTTGTCCACATCTTCTGAATGATATGTCCATTTTCCAGCCAAACCAATCACTCTGTATGGCCCTTCCCAATTAGGTTTTAATTTACCATCTCCAGGTATCAAGGTGTTTCATATAACTTTGCGCAGTACCCAATCTCTAATCTTAAATTGCCTGGGGTGCACCGCTTTATTGCATTTCTTGGATAATTCCTGTTGATACAAGGCAATGTGCACCAATGCTCTCTCTCTTCTTTCTTCTGCAAGGACGAGTTTCAGGGATATGGCCTTGCCATTCAAGTCTGGATCAAAAGTTTCGCTTCTGATAGTGGGGAGGCCAATTTCCAGAGGGATTACCGCCTCCATGCCATAAGCCAAGGAAAAAGGTGTTTCGCCAGTCGATCACCGAGGTGTAGTTCGGTAAGCCCATATGGGGAAATTTCTCAGCCCATTTGCCTTTTACTTTTTCCAACCTCTTTTTCAAGCCATCTAAGACTACTTTGTTGGAAGCTTCAGCCTAGCCATTGGCTTGGGGGTATGCCGGCGTAGAGTTGTAGAATTCTATCTTGTGTTCTTCGCAAAAACCCCTGAAGATTTTTCCATCGAACTGAGTGATGTTGTCAGATATTAAGGCCTTGGGGATGCCAAACCGGGTTATGATGTTCTGCCAGACAAACTTCTTGACGTCTTTTTCTTTTATGGATGTGAGTGCTTCTGCTTCCACCCACTTTGTGTTGCCACAAGAAAGAACTTTCTGTTGCCCGGTGCGGTTGGGAGTGGTCCCACTATATCCAGGCCCCATATCGCAAAGGGCCAAGGGCTGGTCAAAGGTAAGAGCTCTCTGGCCGGTTGATGTATTTGATGTGTGAACTTTTGACATTTTTCATATTTCTTGACATATTTCTCTGTGTCTGCTTGCATGTACGGCCACCAATAGCCTTGTGAAATTGCTTAGTAGGCCACCGATCTTCCCCCTTGGTGGCTTCCGCAAACGCCTTCGTGTATTTCGAACAAAAATACCTCGACCTTACAAGGATGGACACACCTCAAGTATGGTCCCGTAAAGGAATTTTTGTACAATGCTAGTGATGGGAAGAGCCAAAATCACTGTGACTTTGCTCTAATTTTGTTGGTTTCTCTTTTTTTTTTTTAGGTAGGATGCCATCTTTTAAAAACACTATGATGGGATCTATCCAGGAAGGGCCTAGATCGGCGCAACATGCTTCGGCCGCTTCCGGCTCTTCAATACTTGGCCTGGGTAGGAAGTCAATTAACAATGGGTATGGGATAGACGTATCTACCATTGACTCAAAATCGGCTAGCTCATCTGCTTTACTATTTTCCTCTCAACCGATTTGCTATATCCTAACTACTTCAAATTTCATGATCTCCTTTCTGACCAACTCTTGGTACTTGGCCATTCTATTATCCTTTGCTTCGTAGTCGCTCGAAATTTGGTTGACTACTAATTGAGAGTCATTGTATACCATCAGCTGAGTAGCCTTCATGCAAAATGCTGACTTCAAACCCGCTAATAATGCCTCATACTCCGCCTCGTTGTTGGATATTGGAAAGCCAAGGTTGATTGCTTGTTCAATGGTCAAGCCTTCCGGTGAGATAAAAATTACACCGAGTCCTGCACCGTGTCTGTTGGACGCTCCATTAACGAAGAGCTTCCACATCTCTCCTACAAACAACTTCCAGCAATTGGAGAGATCTAATGACACCTTAGGATTAAGGGCGTCGCTGCCGACGCTATTTTTTTCAAAGTTGTTGGTCGTCGTTATGATCTGGTCCTCACTGTTTAGGACTAGACTTTCAGCCGGGTCTTCGCTTATCGTACTGCAGGTTGCTCATTCTTCCCTTTCTGAAAGACTGAACGGTTTGTTATGCAGTTGAGTGCCCTGCTGTGGGGGCTGCGTTATCCCTGCAGCACCTTCCCTCACTACTACAAATACAGATAAAGATCACACTTTTTTGTGTGATGTATGTTTTTTAATCACACCTTTTAAGTTTTATTAAAGTGTGGTATTTGAGAGTGTGATTAAAAAGGGTTATTTTTAATCACACTTTTTAAGTGTCATTAAAAAATGCTTTCATCACATCTTTTAAATATGATTAATAATATTTAGATCACACTTTTTAAGTGTGATTAATAACATTTAGATCACACCTTTTAAGTGTGATTAATAACTAATAAAACATGTGATAAAAAAAAAAAGAATTCGACATATTTGAAGAATAATCAATATTATTTTTGTACGCGCATTTGAAAAATTTAATACACACTATATACTATATTTTGAATCACAACCATATATTGAATGAAATAACGTCATATATTTCATAAATGAAAGTTAAATGTTTAAAAGTATATGCAAAGAAATTAATAAAAAGTTTTTAACTGTGATTACATATATTAAAAAATAAAAAAAAAAACTTGAAAAAACTAAGTTCTTGAATTCTTTGATCATATTTTGCATTTCTCCAGGAAATTTCTGACCTGAAAAATAAAAAACAAATTAATTTAGAAATCGCTAGAAGCATATGAATAAACTATTTTTGTAGAGACTGTTCTTGTCTTACAAAAGACAAAATCAGACATTTTCTCATCACACTGACTCTTCAGCCCCTGCATCAATAGAAAAGAAATAACGAATTTGATTGTTCACATTTACATTCAAGAGTAGCAATTACTGGGATACAAATCATTATCAAGAACTAACACATGAATTAATACCTGCAAAATCACGGCAAACAACAACTCGAGTGAACTGCCCTTTTTCCAGTACTTACACAGTTATGGAGAATAAAAAAAACGCTACAAGGCAAAAATTATCCATCTAATTCTTTTTGGTAGTGAATATGAACTTCTTTTACAAGTTGAAAAGGGGGGGGAAAGAAAAGACGCGGCTCTAACAGTCAAGTAAAGTATCAGAGCACCAAGTTCAGAGTTCAAAAATCCAAGCAAGAAATAAAATTTAAGTACAACCCCAAAACATAAATATCAGATAGAATGAACAACAAAACAGAAGGTTGGAGTTCCTCTCCACCCCGTAAATTCATTCATTTAGCCTTACCAATTTAGCCTTACCAAGTGAATTATATCATTCATGAGTAGTCTGGTTGATTTCTCCATCAAGCTTGCTCTAACGTAGCTCATTGGAAGAGCATGATACGAAGCCTGCAATTAGAGCATTCGTAATAGTTACACAATGCAGGAAGTTAACATTATATCTGTATCTATCCATTGGTAGGGTGCAGTGGACTCTGTTTTTGATCACCCAAAAGAAACCTGGATGATAACATCTGATAAACTTACTTCCTATATCTCATTCTTTATGCCATTGCTATTATTTTTTGATATTGAAGTTAATTGCAAAATTGGAGAAAATAAACTTATAAGATTAGTAGATTCACTTATAAGCAGGTATCTCTAAATTCTTGGTCATAGTTTCTCTACATAGTGCAAATGGTTAAGAACAATGAGGGGACTTAAAGGGCCCAGGAAGCTCTAAGATTCCCAGCAAATAAGAACCTAAAACGTAAATAAAAACCAAAAAATAGGAGAGGGAAAAAATGTGGAATATAATTAGTGTGACATTTTTTGTTAGGAGATAAACTACTTAAACAAATAAGTCAGCTTAGAGACCTAAAACTTATTCCATTAAGAAGAAAAAAATTATTACACTTACCTTCATGTACATGTGATCTTCACCAATATCCTGCTAAGCTTTCTTGCCTGGGACAACTTAGCCAACCATTTCTTCCTTTATAGGATTGAAATCATAGTCGAATTTCTACAATTGTGGTTTTGTTACCCAAAAAAAAAATAAAAGAACACTTGAGACTACAATAACACAAAGACACAAAATTCAAACTGAATGAAAAGAAATGAACTACCTTTTGTTTGTCAATGGTGTAACAGTCTATTCTGTCCTTAGATAGAATACCTTCCTTAACTAGCTTGTCCATAATTTCTGAAAACCACTTAAAAAATGAAATTTTAAATTTATTCTACAGTTTAAAATGTGCAACCATACAGGATTGGATGCCTTCTTTTACAAGTTTCAACATGTGTCAGATCGTCATTTACCTTCAATCAAAGCCTGCAACCATAAAGTTGCATACCAATATCATAACATTACAAAATTAAGAAATTGTCAGATTCAAAATAAATTGAATATAGTCAGTTAAACCAACATTGATCTTTAACACCACTTAACCAAGTAAAGGTCTTTACCAATGAGATGCTGCGAAAATTTGAGAGGACATTGATGTGTTCAATAGTCTCAAGGTGATAACAGCTGATCCAGTCCTTTACCCGATCTAATTGTTGTTCAACTTCTGCTGGATCTTAAGTATCATCTACACATTGGATATTATATTATAGATTATGATATGCCCTGAATTTTTTCTCATACAGAACTATAATATTTCTAACAGAATTTACCTTCATCAACCATCCCACCATTTTCATTAGCCCATTGCTTATCTGTCAAAAAAACTATTTGTTATTCACAGTTCAAACTTGAAAAACTACTGAAAACAAGCAACGTGTAAACAAGCTGAACAGCCAAACAGAAAAGCACATAATTACCTATTGGTGCAACTATGTATTGGTCATTTTCCGAAAGGCCAATCTGAAATGAGTTGCAAATTTTGACAATTGGTTTATTAAGCATTTCTGCTGCATGGTAAATGAAGTTTATAGCATGTATTTTAGCTCATTGAGAACCAAAAACAAATGTAACGTTAACTCATCACCTCATTGTCAGATTTAAAACACTCCCTTTGTACAGAATCAGCCCCCAAGCTCACATCATCATCTTGAATGTCATCATTTTCATCCTCACACGGATCGAGCACACTCTTAACAAACATCAACTTAAAATTTTCGAACAAGGGACCAAGTGTTCCTGTAATATTCTATCTTTAACTCTAAAATACCCAACAATATGGCAATGTTTCACACAGGTATTTTATCAAACACAAGAAGGGCTTTTACACCATCTCCCTCTCCCGACCCTCTTCTAACTCTCCAACCTCTTCATTTCCCTTAGGAACCCCTATCCCACCTGGTTACACTTCCCCTTCCGCTCCTTGCCACAGCCCCTCCAACCCTCTACTACCATAGATCCATTGCCTCTTTCCCTCTTATCCACAACCACAAAACTACTCTTTTTCTCCACCACAAATCTGAAATGCTCGTCCTTTCTGTCCCTACTATAACACCACTAGCCCTCCTCTCACACCACACCTCCCGTTACACCATTCCATCCCCACCACAGCGCCACCACATTACCAAAAACCCTTACCCCACCATTAAACAACACATAGAGAGAGAGAGAGAGAGAGAGAGAGAGAGAGATAGAGAGAGAGAGGCCATACCTTTGTAAGGGAGAAGGGATGGCGAGTCCACTGTGAGGGAGATTGGAAGAGGCTGAAGAGATGTTGACATTGAGCATACAATGAGGTGCTAGGGTTTTATTTGGAAAAAGTCTCAAAATGATTTGTCCTTACAACAATCTTGTTTTGCTTGCTGAGAGTAATGGAAGAGAAAAAGACACCAGTTTGGGATATATTATTATATAAAAATAATATATTCAAAAATATATACAATCACATTAATTAAAAGTGTGAATAAAAAATATACATATAATCACACTTAATTTAAAAGTGACATAAAAAATAAATATTATCATACTCAATCAAATTAAGTGTGATTAAAATATCAATCTAATTTTTTTTTATCACACTTTCAATAAAAGTGAGATATTTTTATTTGTCAAAGTATGATTTTTAACTGTTTTTGTAGTAGTGATATAATCACACTTTAATTAGAAAGTGTGATTAAAAAATATATAAATAATCACACTTTAATTAGAATATGTGATTAAAGAATATATATATAATCACACTTATTTAAAAAGTGTGATTAAAAAGTAGTAGTGTATATATAATCACACTTTAATTAGAATGTGTAATTAAAAAATATATAAATAATCACACTTTAATTAGAATGTGTGATTAAAAAAATATATATATAATCACACTTAATTGAAAAGTAACATAAAAAATAAATATTATCACACTCAATCAAATTAAGTGTGATTAAAATATCAATATAATTTTTTTTATCACACTTCCAATAAAAGTGAGATCTTTTTTTTTTGTCAAGGTGTGATCTTTAACTATTTTTGTAGTAGTGCCTCTTTTCCCTGGTTAAGTCGATCGGGCAAACCTGATGACTTCCTGGGGCAAATTCGGCGACGAAGTCTACTAAAGCTTGTGTTTTTATTGCGGTTCTTGGCTGAAACTTAATGTCGAATTGCCTTAACTCCATTGCCCATTTCAAAATTCGTCCAGAAAAATTCGCTCTCTCAAACAAGGCTTTCAATGGGAAAGCTGTTAAAATAATCACAGTGTGGCTTTGGAAGTAGTGTGACAATTTTCTAGAAGCCATCATCAAGGCTAAGGCCAACTTCTCCAATGGCAGGTACCTTGTGTAACATGCCCGCGAGGGACCTCAACGGGTTACAGTTCGGACTCGATTGTGTCGGTTCTAAATCTGAACCAAAGAATCCAACTCTGGCAAATCGGTTTGAGAAAAAACAGATTTTGAAAAGAAGTGCCAAACATGGACTGCTTTGCCAGATACAGAGTCGCCACCTAAATATTTTTTAATGGGGAAATTTAGGAAACCCTGACTCGGTGCCAAAGGCCACGCGTCCGTCATCACCAAAGTTGTCTTGGCTCGGGAGCTTGGGTACGATCGGGGAAGGTCAGCTATGAGCACCCCCTTTCGCCCGGTCTGAAGACCAGCCTCTACTAACCATGATATCCGTTTTTGAAAACGTTATGTGTTCTTATACCAATTATTAGCCTAGAATTACTATGTTATGCGCGCAGCAAACAAGTATAGACTAGATTGCCATAATTTGGAAACAAGCATTGCATATCCGTTTGTTTGGAAACGTTTTGAAATTTGCTACTCACAAGTAGGCTTAAAACACGGATTTCAACGAGTTGTTCCAACTCAAGCAATCCAACCTCCACCCACAGTCATTCAAACAATTTATCTCATATAAGCATTTAGCCACATGGTAATCATGCTGTCATGTTAACATTCACACACATGCGATATGCTAAAGCATAAATACTTACATCGTACTACGTGCCAAAACAATAAACTAGTTAGCAATCATATGCATGATCCTAGTTCATATTAGGTGGCTAATGCAACACATACAGAGATGCAGTTTAGGATAGGCTCGGCTAACCCTAAAATGGCATGTGAAATGCAATCATTCGGTGCACGTATTCAAATTAGATTTGAAGATACAATGCGGTTTGTATGATGTACCGAGCCCGGTGCATGTAAGACAAATGTATGGATGCACGCATGCATTGCATAAGGTATGCTAAAATAAACGTGCCCTAATCTACCATCATAAGCAGGTAAATAAAAGGGAAGAAAGAAGTGGGGGTTGGAAGACATACACACCACTCACACACGCTTGTTACAGATTCGCCCTCGCTCGGAGGGACCGAAAGAAAATAATACAGTCCGAATAACAAATTAACTATTCTAGCTAATTAAATTATTACAGGCCAATTAAATTAATTAAGCAAATTAATTAATCTAATTAAAACAGTAAACCGCCTCGGGAAGAGGGCCCAACGCAATGCATGCTCGGTTCCGCGCGAAAAGTCAGTGCCATGCATAGGCTGCCTCTGTTTCCCTGCTATACACCTCTGAAGACTGCAAAAATCTCAAGGATGCCTCACTGGACATTGGAGGTCACCATCGGCTGAGTAGAATGGCCACCGGCCGTAGAATGTGATCATCGGCTGAGGATAAAGTTATCGGCCCTTACCAATGGCCGGCCGGCACTAAATGTTGCCGGTCGGCAGGAAGTTCCTGCAGAACCTGCAACTCACAGCAGCAGAGGGCAAAACCTTGCATGACAATGTAATCCAAACCATGTATGCACCAAACAAGCCTCTTATCATATATACAACTCAAAGGGACATAGTTCTTGGTTCTCGGACCATCAATCGCGCATTTCCATGCGTGATGGCCCAAGGGACTAAGTTGTGCACATTTTGATGTGAAATGCAATGCATACAATGCAAACCAACAAGCCAAAGCCCAATTCCTATCACTAGCTCAAAGAACAAGGCATTCATGCAAGATGCAACCTAAGCATATTAACTAACATGCAACATGAGCATACAAGGTACACATACAAGTATGCCACAACTATGCAAACTACTTAGAGCATGCAAGATGTAATCCAATCATGCAATATGCTAGTAATTTGACCAAGGGAATGCATGCCAAATGCAAATGATTTCAAGCATGCAACACATGTGGCCAAAACATGCAAACATGGTATAGTGTAACAACACTTGAATAGCATGCAAGGGAGGGACTTACACTAATTGGACAGCCCTAAACTAGGTCCAAAATAGTGGCCAAAGCCAAGGAAATGAGGTCCAAAACACACGCACACATGCATGCAAATGGGGTCCAATTCCTAAGGCTCAACAAAGAAGCATTGAACTACACTTAATACAACCACACATGGCATGAATTAAATGACTAACAACAGAATTTTAGCACATCAAAACAAGACCTAAAGGTCACTTAGATGGCATCTAAATGGCCTAAATTCAAAGGCATGCACAAATGCACTTTCAAGGAGCATGAAACACAAGCTCATAAGGTGTTAAGGAGGCATGCAATGCAAGCATACAAACATGTTAAAGGGACTGAAATAACATAAAAAAGGACTCCAATCCACTAAATCAAAGCAAACAAAGCATGCTATACACTTACATACTTAAGGCCAACAAGCCCAAAAATGCAAAGAGGCTATATAATGCATGCTAGGGTCGACTCAAGCAACCTAAGACAGACCTAAAGCATGGCAAAATAAGCACAAAAGCTTCACAAATCTAAGCCTAAAACATGCTAAAACAAAGGCACACAACCTAAGGCATACTAAGGCAATCACAAGGCATTACAAGGTAAGTATGCAAGGCATGCATGGTACACCAAAACCAACTTAAAACCATGTTATATTATGGCAATATAAGCATGAAAAACAGTCATGGCATGCTCAACACACACTCAAACATGGGCTCCCTTAAGAGACCAAAAATGGTTCCTTTCAAGGACAACAAGGAGAAGGGGTGGCCCCCTCCTTCTTGAGACTTCAAAGCATCACCTTCACCACTGAAATCCCTCAAGATTTCAGTGGTGAAGAGACCCAAACACCAAAGTCTCGAAACTTGCACAAAATAGCACAAAAATGGAGCCTTTCAAGGCCTAAGGGTGGTCAAACACACCCAAACCATAAAACACTCTTAACAAACAATCAAGAGGGCCTAAAAACAGAACTTTTTTATGTTATACACTAAACACAAAAATAGCTCTAAGATAGGTAGAAATAGGATGCAAAAATGGGGTAAAAAGGACTAGTTTCTTACCCTTGAAGCCTTTCTTCACAAATGGTGGTTTTGTGGCCTCCTTGAGCTCCAATCCAGCCAAGAACAGCAAGAATAAGCCCTTAGAACCTCAGTAGCCCAAGGATGGTGTGATGGTAGGTGTTTGTGCACAAAACTAAGCCTAAAACACACACAAAGGCAAGAGAGGGAGAGATATAGATATAGGTTAGATACACTAATTTAAACCCTAAAACCAGAGCTCTCTAACTCTCTTCTCCAATTTGTCTAACCCTAGAACAAGGGAGAGAAGGCCTCCTCTTATAGAGGAGCCAATCTTGTAAACTTACAATGTAAGCTAACAAGAGGGCCATCCCTCCATACACGTGTATGGAGGGGAAGCAAATGCAAGACAGCTGTTTCAAAATATCTCCAAAAGCAGCTGAACAGTAGTCGGCCGGCCAAAAATGTCATTTTGACAAAATTGACTGCCGACCGGCAACATACATTGCCGGTGGCAACAAAAACCAGCCGGTGGCCTCTAGTCACTGCCGGTGGTGTGTGGGGATGCCTCACAAGGCATTCCCTGCCCCTCCAAGGCAAAACACAAGTGTTTGGTGCAAAACCATACACAAAACGGTCGAGTTCGGAGATCCTGAGGCAGGGCGCGTAGCCGAGACCTCCGGGAACTCCAAACGAACACAAACATGGATAATCACCGAGTGTTCAAATGGTGACGTCCAAGTCTTGAGGACGGTCAAAAATGGGGTGTCTACACCTTGTTTCAGCGCCCAACAATGTCCGGCTAACATAAAAGATAGGCAGGTGTTGTATTCCCTCAGCCCGTACCAACACTGCGCTAACTGCATGTTGGGAAACCGCCAAGTATAAAAAGAGTTCCTTCTTTAGTACTGGGGTTACCAACAATGGTGGGGAGGCCATGTATTCTTTCAGGCTTTCCAGAGCGCGGTCACACTCGTCATCCTACTCAAACTTGGCCTTTAGTGCCTAGAAGAACGGTCGACACCTATTCGACGATCGACTTATGAATCGATTTAGCGTAGCTGCTAGGCCAGTGAGATGTTGCACCTCCTTGACTGTGTTGGGCCTCTCAAGATCTTGGATGGATTTGATCTGAGATGGATCAACTTCTATATCCCGGTTGGTCACTAGAATGCCCAGGAATTTTCCTGACCCCATGCCGAACGTGCACTTAGATGCATTTAGTTACAGCTTGTGGGATTTCAAAATTTGAAACATCCCATCTAGGTCTTTGAGATAGTCCCCCTCATTCTTACTTTTGACCACCATATCATCTATATAAGTTTCCATTGTTCTGCCTAACAATGGCTCAAACATTTTGGTGATCATCCGTTAGAATGTTGTTATAAACACCCCATTTTTTATTGTCCTCAAGACTTGGACGTCATCGCTTGAACACTCGATGATCATCCATGTTTGTGTTCGTTTTGAGTTCTCGAAGGTGTCGGTTGCACGCCTTGCCTCAAGACCTCTCGACTTGTTTGTTTTGTGCTTGGTTGTGGACCAAACACTTGTGTTTTTGCTTCTAAGGGCAGAGAATGGCTTGTTGGCCATCCCCACACCTCACCGGCCATGGCTTGAGGCCACAGGCCCTGTTTTCTTGCTACCGGCCAAAGGTGTTGGCCAGTCAGCAATGTTTTTGGTCGGCCGACCATTGTTTTGGTCGATCGGCCACTTTTTCTGGCCGAGACCTTTTTCTTTGCCTTTTTCAGGCATTATACATACCAGCTGTGCCAACTGGTAAGCACAGACCTTGCCCTCCATACACGTGTATGGAGGATTTGCACCTTTGTTTTAGCTTCTTGAGGAAGCTTGAACCTTTTGAACCTTTGTTTTAGATTCTTGAGGAAGCTTGAACCTTTTGAACCCTTGTTTTAGCTTCTTGAGGAAGCTTGAACCTCTTGAACCTTTGTTTTAGCTTCTTGAGGAAGCTTGAACCTTTGCTCTAGCTTCTCCAAGAAGCTTGAACCCTCTTGTTTCTCTATAAGAGAGGGTCTCCCTCTCCTTTAGAGGGGTTCAAAAAAAAATTGGTCTAAGGCATACAAGACTTCTCCTTCTATATCTCTATATCCAAGCTCAAAAAGTGCATGGTTCTTGCACCTTTGCATACCATCTCCCAACCTAACCCCTCCACCATCACTCTAAACATCTTGGAGGCTATTTTCAGAGGTTGAGAGGTTGTCTTTGTGGTCCAGAGGTTGCTGGTCCTTTTGTGCTACAAGGGTAACACACTTTCTCCCTTTTAAGGCTTTATTTTGCTTCATCTTTTAGCTATACTTGCAAGCATATTTGAGCTTTGGTGTAAACTAAAAAAAGTCTTATTTTGAGGCCCTTAACATGTTTGTTTAAGATCATTTTTCTGTTGGGGGTCGTCTACCCCCTTGCATGCTTCATTTTACCTTGTTTTGAGCCATACGTTAGAGCATTTGTGTTGGCCTTTGTTTGGCCTTTTAGCCACTGAAATCCAGTGGATTTTCAGTGGCTAGCATGATGTTTTGAGTGCCAAAATCAGAGAGGGGTGACCCTCTCTCTCCTTGTTTTGTTTTCTAGCATTTTTGGCCTTACAAATGAGCCCTTATTTGCATGCTTCCAAGCCATGTTTCAGGCCATTTTTGATGAGTTTTAGGACCTACATAGGCTCTTTCCAGAGCTTTTTTTCCATATTGGATGTCCATCTTGCATGTGTAGAATAACCCTCTTCATAGCATATCAAAGGAGCATCTCATTCTTGCATGCATTAACCATGTTTTAGTGGGTTTTTGGGCTTTATTTGGCATGTCATACCTCTAAATTTTTCTGATTTAGTGGCCTCTTGATTGCCTCACATGCTTGTAGTGCAAATCCTCTTTACTAGCTTACATTGCATGCTATTTTGGCCTTTGATTCTAGCACTTTTTGGCCATGCCTTAAACTGATTTTGTGCATGTTTTGGACTGCCTTAGCTCTGTTCTTAGGCCTCATGGTCGAATGATGTTTGCTATGCATGGTTGTAGTTCAATACCCTTGCCTAGCTTTGAGTTTTGAAGCCTATTGCATGCGTATTTTGAGGTGTTTCCATGTTTTGGAATCATTGTGAATCATATTTCAGAGCTTATATGTATGCCATATTCCCATGTTTTCCACTCTTTAAATGTGTTTTAGAGTTATGCATGAATACCTCATTTTTGGACCATTGCATGAGCTTCATTTCCACGCTTTGCGAGCCATCATTTTAGTCCATATTTGCTACTGTTTTGGCTTGCATAGGGACTTTTTGGGGCTGGTTTGGCCATTTGAGTATTGCTTTACACGCCTATAGTGTAATCCACTTCACTAGTTTCAGTATTTGGGCCATCTAGCATGCATTGTGTGAGGTGTTTGCATGATTCGGCACCATCTTGCATGTCATTTCAAAGCTGGAAAATATGTGATTGTATGCCATATTTCATGCTTACCATGCTTTGGTGGAGTTGCACTTTGTGCCTTAGGTTTGGTCCCTTGCATTTGTGCATGTTTGCATGTGTGTTGTTGCTTCATTTTCATCATGTTTGGCCACTGATTTGAGTGTGGCTGAGGCCCATTCATTTTAGTTTAAGTCCATCTTGCATTTTATATGCCATATAGTCCATATTGTTGCATGATTGACCATTGCATTGTGTATGCCTTGATCGTCTCATTGATAGTCTCCATATGTGCATTGTGTATGCCATTCTTAGTTCATAGCATTGCGTATGCTAGTCGCACCCTTGTATGTCATCCTTTGCATGTTTGCATCATTTAGTCGCATTGCATTTAGGTTGCATGCTAGAGTAACATTCATACCTTGCATTGTTTGTTGCATTGTGTTTGGAATAGGAGTTAGTCCAAACACGGGAAATGAGGGACGTTTCGTACTCAAAGTGACGAAACGTGCCTCGATTCCCGGTCGCCGACACTCTTGACGACACATGATGGAGTTTAGGCATTTATGTGTTCATATGTGCATTCATTCTATATTAAGTTGTGCAATTCGGTTCCTCGGCCATCATGTATCGAGATGTGTGATTGGTGGCCCGATGGTCGAGAGCTATACTCCCTTGAGTTCATAGCATGATAGGGAGGGTGGTCGTGCATACATTTGGCTTGTAAATTCCATGCCATGCACTGTCTGTCCTCTGTTGCAGCAAAACCAGTGTTTTACAGGAAAGAAATGGCCGGTCGGCCACTTTCAGTGCCGGCCGACTACCAGTATCCA
The DNA here is from genome assembly GCA_030407325.1 of Camellia japonica. NCBI lineage: Eukaryota > Viridiplantae > Streptophyta > Magnoliopsida > Ericales > Theaceae > Camellia > Camellia japonica. Next base: position 140,562,717 of record JAPPVO010000059.1, on the reverse strand, counting down.
ACCGATGGCCTCATCTTTGTCGATGACTATCCTCCCATGGCCGGTAGTCCTGTCTCCTAGCCGGTGACCTCCCACAGTGCTCAGGGAGTGGTTCAAAAGTAGCCTTGGGACTTGCGCAGCTTTCAGGGGCATGAAACAGTGCAAACAGAGGCAACAGTTGGCATGGTAACGGATTTCCGAGCGAGGCGAATCGAGCATGCATCATCCAATCATTTCGAGGCGGAGCTGCGGCGGCCTCTTTAATTTCATACTTAGATTGTTTTGTAATTAATTTGTTAATTAATTAAGGGCTTTGTAATATTTAATTAGCTAGGGTAGTTGATTGATTATTCGGTCTGTATTATTTATTCGGACCATCCGTCGAGAGGGCGAATTTGTAATAAGTGTGCGTGCGTGTGTGAATGTCTTCCAACTCCACGTCTTTCTCCCTTTTACTTACCTGCTTTTGATGGTTAGTTTTAGGTCATGTTTCAATTAGCATACCTTATGTTAGCATGTTTGCATACATTCATTCGTATTGCATGCACCGGGCTCGGCGCATCATACTGATTGCATAGCATTTCAATTCCAACTTGAATACGTGTATCAAGTTGCCACATTTCACATGCCATTCTTAGAATAGCCGAGCCTATTTTAGTTGCATTTTGTATGTGTTGCATTAGCCATCTTAACATGAACTAGGATCATGCATGATTCCTAACTAGTTTCTTGTTTTGGCTCGGAGTACTAGGTAAGCTTTTATGCTTTAGCATCTTGCATGAGTGTGAGTGTTGCCATGATAGCATGCTTGCCATGAGGCTATCTGCTTATGTGATATAACTGCCAGAATGCCTGTGGGTGAAGGTTGAGTTGCTTGAATTGGGATAATTCATCGAAATCCGTATTTTAGCCTACTTGCGAGTAGCAAAATTCAAAACCATTTCCAAACAAACGGATATGCGATGCTTTGTTCCAAGTTAGGGGATCTAGTCTATACTTGTGTGCTGTGTGCATCACATAGTAATCTTAGGTAGGCTAATAAACCGGAATAAGAACGCATGTGTTTTCAAAAAAACTTGATATCATGTTTAGTAGTGGCCGATCTTTGATCTGGCGAGCGGGGGGTTCATCATGAAATGACCTTCCCCAATCGTACCCAAGTTCCCGAGCCGAGGCAACTTTTGGATGACGGACACGTGGCCTTAGGCACGAGTTAGGGTTTTCTAAATTCCCCCAAAACAAAATATTTAGGTGGCGACTCTGTATTTGGCAAAACAGTCTATATTTGGCACTTCTTTCTAAAAATCTGTTTTTCAAAACGATTTGCCGGATTTGGACTATCACGACCCAAACCCAGTACCCAAAGGCTCAGCGTCGTAACAAGATAAAAAAAATAAAGTAATTCGGATAATTCTGTAGTCACAGCGCAAGCGGATAAATTAAATAAATTAAAATAAATAACTGGGTACCAACTGTTTATTTAAAAGGAAATAAAACATAGTCATTTGAGCTTCACTGTATTACAAGAGTTTAATAATAAAAGATAGAAAACAAAATAACATAGCAATTCATTTTCCATCTTGATCCCGCAAAACCTCATCACCACTGAAAGGGGTAACAGCTATAAGCACATAGCAGAGTGAGAAATATTATACTATGAGGGGCACAAAATGGCCATGGATATTTATTTAAGTTAAAACATTATAATTGAGTTGAGTTGAATACACAAATTAATTAAGTGCCAGAAACTGAAATAATCACTATAACCACGGTACATCATTAAGTGACAAGCACTACACTGGTCAATGGATCCACGACAAACACTAGACCACAAAGTGGTCAAACACTAGCCAATGGTTATTTAAGTCCCCCAAGGCATGGGACTCCCGTGGTGGTACTCACAAAACATATTTTCATATAAGGTCATAGCCAAATATTCTTTAAAAGTAAAACAAACTTATCCATGGATTTCCTTTTAAACAAATAGGGTTCAGAAAATAAACCACGTAACTGAAACTTTTATAAAACATAACTTTTATTAATATACTAATAAAATATAACTTTATAAAATAGATTTTTGGTAAGTCAAAACATACATAAAATACATTTTGGAGACTCAAGGTAAATATAATCACCTTAAATTAATTCCTTTATCCTTTCTTTCCACCACCACTCAAGATCTCACCCCCGTTCTCTTTTCTACTCTCTATTTATTTGTTTTTTTCCGTCGCTTTAACATACAAAACTTCTCTATTTATAGGACAAAAAGTCTTGGGTAATAGCTACTGAGACTTCCGTAATTGACGCGGTCCACACCCTTATCTCTTCATTTAAATCCTGCTTTTATCTTTTTTTTTCCTTTGACCAAGGACTTCTGTTGACCATTTGACCATTTTTTTAATTTAAAAGTTATTACCTTCTTTGGTAATTCAAGATGACTCCTAAAACTTACGTATAATGATAAGTTAGGTTCATATCTAAAAACCTCATTACCCAACTATAAATCACCACTTACCACTTACTAAAATATTTAATGTATAATATTTCACAACGTATTTCTTTAATCATAAAATTCTCAATCTCCTAATTATGCATTTATTTATTATCATTTATTTATTATTATTATTATTATTATTATTATTATTATTATTATTATTATTATTATTATTTATTTATTTATTTTTTATTTTATCGTAATGTTAAATTTAAAACATTCGGGTGTCACATTTCTCCTCTCTTCTCCTTAAAAGAAGTTTGTCCTCAAACTTGACGTACCTTGGTTTTCGAAGAGGTGTGGGTATTTGACTCGCATTTGGCTTTCAGTTTCCCACGTTGCTTCTTCGACACGATAATTTCTCCATAAGACCTTTACGAGGGGTATAGTTTTATTTCGAAGGATCTGATCACGACGATCGAGAATCCGTACAGGTTGCTCTTCGTAGGAGAGATCTTCTTGAACTTCTAGGTTCTCATGATCGACAACATGCTCTGGATCTCGAAGATATCGACGAAGCATCGAAACATGAAACACATTATGGACATTGGATAGTTCGGATGGAAGCGCAAGACGATATGCTACAGGACCAATCCTTTCGAGTATCTCGAATGGGCCGATGTATCGTGGTCTCAACTTTCCTCGTTTTCCAAATCGGATTACCCCTCTTGTCGGTGAGATTTTAAGGAACACATGATCTCCTATTTGAAATTCTAAGTCTCGTCTTCGTGTATCTACATAGCTTTTCTGGCGGCTCTAGGCAGTGCGAATTCGTTGTTGGATGAGTTGAATTTTATCACTCGTTACTTGCACGATTTCGGGGCCTAATAATTTTCTGTCTCCGACTTCCGTCCAACACAGAGGTGATCGACATCTTCTTCCATACAGTGCCTCGTACGGTGCCATTCCAATACTTGCATGGTAGCTATTATTATACGCGAACTCCACTAAAGGTAGGTGGTCATCCCAGTTACCTTTGAGGTCTAGTACGCACAAACGTAACATATCTTCCAAAGTCTAGATCGTCCGTTCAGATTGCCCATCAGTTTACGGGTGGTAAGCCGTGCTAAACCTTAGAGTGGTTCCCAAAGCTTCCTGTAATTTGTTCCAGAAGTGAGACACGAAACAGGGGTCTCTATCGGATACGATTGAAACTGGGGTGCCGTGCAAGCGAACGATTTCCTTAATGTAGAGAGTAGCGAACTTAGAAAGGGAGTACATGATTCTGATTGGTAGAAAATGCGCCGACTTCGTCAATCGATCTACGATAACCCATATTGCATCATTCTTCGAGACTGATTGCGGTAGCCCAACCACGAAGTCCATAGTAATGTGTTTCCACTTCCATTCAGGAATAGGGAGTGGTTGCAACATTCCTGCAGGTCTCTGATGTTCCGCTTTAACTTGTTGACAACGCAGGCATTTGGAGACATGGCTTGCTATGTCTTTCTTCATTCCTGTCCACCAGAAATATTCCTTCAGATCGTGATACATCTTCGTATTGCCAGGATGGATCGCAAACCTCGAACTATGAGCTTCTACCAATATCCTTTTCTTGAGTTCTGGAAAGTCGGGTACACAAATTCGATTTCAAAATTTTAGCATCCCATTGCTTATTGTAAAGTTAGGATCAGGCGTGTTTCCTTGCTCCTCATACTTTTTCTTCAAAATTTTATCTTCACATTGGCGGGCTCTAATTTCTTCCATCAACTCGGGTTCCACGATTACGTTGGCGAGCAATCCATGGATTTTGCAAGGAACGAGGGTACATGCCAAACTTTTGGTCATTTTTCAACTTAATGCGTTTGCCACTATATTAGCTTTGCCGGGCTGATGATGGATCTCTATATCGCAGTCCTTCATAAATTATAGCCATCGTCGTTGCCTCATATTCAATTCCTTTTGTGTAAACAGATATTTAAGACTTTTGTGATCGGTGTAGATTTCGCAGGCTACTCCGTAGAGATAATGACGCCAGATTTTGAGGGCGAAGATCACCGCAGCCAATTCTAGATCATGAGTTGGATAGTTCCTTTCGTGAGTCTTTAGTTGGCGAGAGGCATAAGCAATGACCTTCCCGTTTTGCATAAGAACGCATCCCAAACCATTGTATGAGGCATCGCTGTAAATTATAAACCTTCTGCTTCCGCGGGGAGCGCTAGTAGTATCAGAGCCGTCACGAGTCTGTCCTTCAATTCTTGGAAGCAACGTTCCTGCTTATCCGTCCATTCAAAGGGTGTGTTCTTTTGAGTTAGCTGGGTCAAGGGTGAAGCTATCTTCGAGAAGTCTTGCACAAAGCATCGGTAGTAGCCGGCTAGGCCCAAGAAGCTTTGAATCTCGGATACGTTAGTAGGTCGTGGCCAATCCACGATTGCTACAACCTTTTGGGGATCAACTGAAATGCCATCTTTGTTAATGACGTGACCGAGAAAGTGTACACTAGTGATCCAGAATTCGTATTTCTTCAACTTGGCATAGAGTTTGTGATCACGTAATGTCTGTAGAACTTTTCGCAAGTTGTGTTCATGATATTCTGGCGATTTGGAGTATATGAGGATATCGTCAATGAAGACAATGACGAACTCGTCAAGATAGGGTTTGAATACTCGATTCATGAGGTCCATAAAGGCCGCTAGAGCATTGGTGACGCCAAATGGCATGACGAGGAACTCGTAGTGCCCATAACGGGTTCTGAAGGCAGTCTTTTCGATGCTTTCCGTTTTGACTTTTAGTTGATGGTAACCAGAACGCAAGTCAATCTTTGAGAACGCTTGGGTGCCTTGTAGTTGATCAAACAAGTCGTCAATTCGTGGCAGGGGATACCGATTTTTGATGGTGACTTTATTTAGCTCTCGATAGTCGATACATAACCTCATTGTACCATCCTTTTTCTTTACGAACAGTACCGGAGCTCCCCATGGTGAGGTACTTGGTCGGATGAAGCCTTTATTCAGTAGTTCTTGGAGTTGAGTTTTTAGTTCTTTCAATTCTGCCATGGACATGCGGTAAGGGGTCTTTGAGATTGGTTGTGTACCAGGTTGGGTTTCAATGGTCAACTCGATTTCCCGATCAACTAGGGTGCCAGGCAAGTCTTCAGGAAACACATCCGGAAATTCTCGAACTACAGGGATCGCATCAAGTGTGGGGGTCTCTTGTTGAGTATCAATCACATAACAGATATAACCCAACAAAACCCTTTCTTAGCAGTCGTTGGGCTGTTATGAAGGATATAATACAGGAAGGGGAGAGGCTCCAGTTCCTTCGAAGACAAGCTCGAGTTGGTTTGGTGACCTGAGGAACCTTTTTGGCTTTACAATCGATAGAGGCACGATTAGCAGCTAACCAATCCATTCCTAAGATTACATCAAATACTAATGCCAAGGGGTATCAAGTCTACTAAGGTGTAAGTTTCACCTTTTAAGGATATAGTACAAGATTTGTATACATCAGTACTAAGGGCGGAATTTCCATAGTGAAAAGACACAGATAGTATGTATCCTAAGGGTTCGGGTGTTGATGTCAACTTGGTAACAAGTGTGGTGTAACAAAAGAATAAGTTGAACCAAGTCAAAGAGAACATGGGCTAAGTGACCACAAACAGATAGTGTACCTGACACAACATTTTCAGTAACTTATGGGTTTCCAGGCACCAGGGCAAAAGCTCTTCCTTGGCGTTTTTGGTCCTTTCTCGTTCCTTCAAGTACTGCGGGTTTTTGGACTGGTTCAAAGGGGCGGACGAGCGTTGGACAATTCCTCTCAGCCAATGGCCAACTTGGCCACATCTAAAGCATGTTCTCGTATCTTGACGGCATGGTCCCAATGAATCCGTCCACAGGTAGAGCAAGTTGGAGTGGTGCCTCCTTTAGGGTTTGTAGGGCTTTGATTGCTTGGACCGGTTGAACTGGTTGTGCTCGTATTTATTCTCTTGGAGGTGCGACACCGGGCCTTCTGTTATCTCTTTCCCAAAATCGCTTCCTCTGACTTGGCTCCCAGATCGCAAGGCTTTAATTCCTTTTTCCGCAATGTATGCTCGATCTACCACCACCACCGCATAGGTTGGTAGTTTCAGAACCTCCAGCCTGTCCTTAATTTCAAGATCCAACCCTGCTTCAAATTTCCTGGCTTTTCGAGCTTCAATGGGAATGACATATGTCGCGAACCGGGCCAGCTGTGTGAACTTACTTTCATATTCAGCCACTGTCATGGTTCCTTGCCTTAGATGTATGAATTCTGACGCTTTTTGTTCCCGTAGTGAATCTGGAAAGTACTTTTCATAGAATACTTCTAAAAATCTCGCCCAGTCACAATATCTTCCTTTTCCAAGGTAAGCACTATTCTGTGCATCGTCCTTGAAGGTGAAGGTGGCAAAAGTCACCTTCTGTCTTTCTGTGCAAGGTAGTGCGCGGAAGATTTTCTCTATCTCCCTAACCCAAGCCTCTGCTACTAGTGGGTTTGGGTTGCCAATAAACGTACTGGGTTTCAGATCTTGAAATTGTTAATCGTAGTCGATTCTTCTCGTCTTTCTAATGTCCCATTGGTTATGCTGCTTTGCAAGGCCTGTAAAAAGTTGGTGACTACCCTTTCCATGATCTGTTCCATTGGGATGTACCGCTGACTGATGATCTGTTTTCATTTCCTTCGTTGGCCATTACTACAAGGCAAAATGATATAAGCGTGACATCATATTAAAACAATTTTGATACAACGTCATATATAACATATTAGTTCTATTATCACCACATTCGTATATATCGTATATATCGTATTAGTTTTGCCATTAATATCACCACTTTCATATATCATATAATAGTTTTACCATCATGTTAATATTACCACATATACATCACATTAATACCATATACATCATTATTACCATACATAGGGTGTTAGTCTGGCGGTCACAAATCAATGTCTAATCCTACTAATACAAAAAGATTAGACTACTCATGGTCAGCTCACAAAAGGGTCTTCTGGTCAGACATCTAAAATGGTCCATTAGGCCACCAGGAGAACTGACCTCGGAAAACTGGTCCATGAAACAACCCCGGAAACTCACTTTGCATGATGGACTCAAACTCCCACCCACTAAGCTCAACTCCGAAGCAGCTCCATACTACCTGAACCATGCAAACAGGAGCACCGTGATCATAACCCCAGAATTCCCGTCCAGTAATCCGTATCGGTGTCTCCAGGTATGATGCACCGTCGGTAAAGTCCACAGCTGGGGTATAGACAATGTGCTGGGGAGGTGGTGTCGTGGTGCGAATGTGGCTACTAGGATATGCGGTCCCTCCTCTCTGCAAAGCCTACGGGTAGAGGTGCGACCAGAAAATGTGGTGGTTCTATGTCCGGAGCAAGACCAACAACGTGGGTCGGTCCTATGTACCTTTCACGAGTGCTACCTCGGCTAAGTCTCCAGAATAATAAGTCCTCATTGGGGTCAGCCTATAAGTAAACGGATCTTTCCATGAGATGGTCAAGTGTTGGATGGGCTTGCCTGACAAGACTCTCTGAGTCACCCCAGCCCTCTAATTGGTTCAGGAGGAGATGAGCTTCTAGGGGCTCGTACCAGAATAGCTCCAATAGGTTCGCCATGTCCTACAACACAAGAAAACTTAGCCTAGACATATATATAACATGGCTTATATGCGTTAGACATATCACATAATAATGCAAGTTTAATACATTTTTTTTTTTGTGAAAATTATATAAATTTTTAAAAACTTGTACTATATATATATTTTATTATTCATTATTATATATTATTATTATTGTTATTATTATTATTATTATTATTTTAAAACCATTGCTCTGATACCACTTTTGTCACGACCCAAACCCGGTACCCAAAGGCTCAGCGTCGTAACAAGATAAAAAAATAAAGTAATTCGTAATTCTGTAGTCACAGCACAGCAAGCGGATAAATTAAATAAATTAAAATAAATAACTGGATACCAACTGTCTATTTAAAAGGAAATAAACATAGTCATTTGAGCTTCACTATATTACAAGAGTTTAATAATAAAAGATAGAAAACAAATAACATAGCGATTCATTTTCCATCTTGATCCCGCTAAACCTCGTCACCTGAAAGGGTAACAGCTATAAGCACATAGCAGAGTGAGAAATATTATACTATGAGGGGCACAAAATGGCCATGGATATTTATTTAAGTTAAAACATTAATTGAGTTGAGTTGAATGCACAAATTAATTAAGTGCCAGAAACTGAAATGATCACTATAACCACGGTACATCACTAAGTGACAAGCATTACACTGGTCAATGGATCCACGACAAACACTGGACCACAAAGTGGTCAAACACTAGCCAATGGTTATTTAAGTCCCCCAAGGTATGGGACTCCCGTGGTGGTACTCACAAAACATATTTTCATATAAGGTCATCGCCAAATATTCTTTAAAAGTAAAACAAACATATCCATGGATTTCCTTTTAAACAAATAGGGTTCAGAAAATAAACCACGTAACTGAAACTTTTATAAAACATAACTTTTATTAATATACTAATAAAATATAACTTTTATAAAATAGATTTTTGGTAAGTCAAAACATATATAAAATACATTTTGGAGACTCAAGGTATAATATAACTCACCTTAAATTAATTCATTTATTCTTTCTTTCCACCACCACTCAAGATCTCACCCGCCGTTCTCTTTTCTACTCTCTATTTATTTGTTTTTCCGTCGCTTTAACATACAAAACTTCTCTATTTATAGGACAAAAAGTCTTGGGTAATAAGCTACTGAGACTTCCGTAAATTGACGCGGTCCACCCTTATCTCTTCATTTAAAATCTTGATTTTATCTTTTTTTTTTCTTTGACCAAGGACTTCTGTTGACCATTTGACCATTTTTTTTATTTAAAAGTTATTACCTTCTTTGGTAATTCAAGATGACTCCTAAAACTTACGTATAATGATATGTTAGGTTCATGTCTAAAAACCTCATTACCCAACTATAAATCACCACTTACCACTTACTAAAATATTTAATGTGTAATATTTCACAACGTATTTCTTTAACCATAAAATTTCCAATCTCCTAAATTATGCATTTTTTTATTATCATTTATTTTATTATTATTATTATTATTATTATTATTATTATTATTATTATTATTATTATTATTATTTATTTATTTATTTTATCGTAATGTTAAATTTAAAACATTCGGGTGTGTCACATGGACTCTTTGGTGATTTATCGTTCTCGCACTGCACTTTGCGGGATTAGATTCAGAACCGTAACATTCGAGTCCGAACTGTAGTGAGCCCAATGAACAAAACGGGATTTTCCTAGGACGTTCGGCGCGCGTCTACAGTTGCCCCCAAATTTTTTAGGCCAAAGGGCGCGACCTTGTAACAATATAATCCCTAGGAGTTGTAAATGATGTGACCTCCTGGTTCAATTTATACATAGCGATCTAATGGTAACCTGCGATACGCATCAAGAAAGCTAAGTCAGTTATGCCCTGCAGTTAGGTCCACCAGTTGGTTTACTCGAGGTAGAGAAAAGCTGTCTTTCGAGCACGCTTTGTTGACTGTTTTGTAGTCCACGCAAACGCGCCATTTGCCGTTCTTTTTTGATACCACTACCGTGTTGGAAATCCACCCTGGGATAATGTACATCTCTGATTGCCCCTGTTTCCAGCAGGTTTCTCACTTCTTCCGCCACTATCTCTGCGTGGTGGAGTGTCGATTGGCGAGTTTGCTATATAATTGGTCTGGCGGTTGGGTGGACATTAAGTTGATAGTAGATGAAGTTGGGGTCAATGTCGGGCATGTCATACGGCGTCCAGGCAAGCACTTCGATGTTAGAGGTCAAAAATTTCATAATCTCTGTTCTCTTGGTGCTGGACAGAGACGAGTCAAGCAAAAAGGACCTCTCTGGATTTTTCTCATCTGTCTTTACCTCTACCAAGTCTTCCACTGCCTTCTATTCGGTTGCTTTGCCGACGTCTATGAACAACTCGTTGCTTTCTGGCTCTTCTACCATTTGTATGAACCCTTTTGCAGCCCGGCTGCCGTTACTGTAACGAAACACTATTTGGACATGATTTGGTCTCCTAAGACTTCTTCAATCATTTCAGTTTGTTGTGGAACCGTAACACCTGGTGGTAGGTTGATGCCACCACTCGCATGGCGTGCAACCATGTTCTTCCCAAGATTATGTTGTAAGTAGAAGGGACTTTCAATACCTAAAATTTCACCTGTTTTGTCATCATTCTTGCTTTGACTGTCAGAATTATCTTGCCAACCGGCCATTCTAGCATTGAGTTGAAGTCGACTAGGGGAGATGTTGCGGATGTTAAGTCTTTGTCCTCTAATTTTAGTTGCTTGAAGGTCTCGTAGTACATTATCTTGCATAAGCTCCTTTGGTCAATTAGGATCCGTTTGATGTCGAAATTTTTGACGCGCAGAGTAACCACCAGTGCGTCATTGTGAGAATTTTGTAACCTTGCTAAGTCTTTGTTAGAAAAAGTGATGACGTTTGTTGCCTTCGTTTTTTCCTTTTTCACGGTAGGTTATGCACTTAGTACATCTCTCACGTGCTCAGCCTTTTTGATCATCCCTCTGAGTTTACATACCTGTTCAGGTTCGATGATCCCATGTATTACATTGATTATGCCTTGGGGCGAACCATCGACCGGCATCCCATCTGGCTTGTTGCGGTCCTAGGGGGTTGGCTATGTTCCCCCTTCAATATATTGGTCCAGGTGGCCTGCGGCTACTAACTCCTCCAGATGTTGCCTTAATGGCGTACAGTTTTCAGTTTGGTGCCCCTTTTCATCATGGAAGGTGCAATGGTAGCTATCATCGTAGCCTCTTTGCGCTTCTCCCAACTTGGCTGGCCGTCGAACGAAGGATTCATCGCGTTTCTTGCTAAGAATTTGGTAAATAGGTTTATTGAATACCATGGTGATGGCAGTGCGGACTCTCAACTTCCTTGCTTGGGGCTCCTCTCTGTTGGCTCATCTGCATCGCCCATTTTTGCTTGGTTGTTCTTCCCACCCGACCGTCTTAACTTTTGCCGCAGGTTTTTTGTCTGGCATCGCTGTTGTGCCAGCTTTTGCTTTGGTGCGAGCGACATCTTCTTCTATTTAGATGTGCTGATGCACTCTTTCCATTAGGGCCTTCATTGTGAGGAGTGACATCATCGTCATTGAATCCCTTAATTTATTGCCAGCCGACAAACCTCGTTTGTACTGTACGATAGCTAGGTTTGTAGGACAATCTCCAATCTGATTAAAAGTCTCCCAATACCGGTTATTGTAAGACCTCAATGTTTCCTTCTCGCCCATGTCTATGGAGAGAAGCTGGTCAATCTCCACTGGCATCTTGGTGTTCGTTCTGAATTTGGTCACAAATGCCTCCGCTAGTTACGCCCATGAAGCTATGCTTCCTTCTGGCAACCTTTTAAACCATGTTAAACCTAGGTCACCAAGGCTGAGAGGAAACAAGATACACATTAGAGCCTCGTTTCGCCGATACACGGCCATAACCTGGCGAAAGTGGCTCAAGTGTATATAGGGGTCTGACTTCCCTTCATAAGTAGTGAATTTGGGCTGGTGAAAACCTGAGGGTAATGGTGCGTTCTCTATTGCCGGAACAAACGGCGAGCTCTGCAACCTCACTAACGCTTTGTCTGTTGGTTCGTAAGCAAGGCGTGGTTCTGGCATTCTAACCTCGATACTCCCATGTGTTCTAGGAGCCAACCGTTGTAGCACAGAGACTCTACGGGGGTCGCGAGCCTAAATGTCTTCTCTTCTTCGAGCCCTTTCCTCTAGCATTGTACACAGGTCTGTCGACCTAGGCAACTTTGTGTGCCTAGATGTTGTTTGGTGCGAATGAGAGGGCCGATAACTGCTTTCCTCCGTATACGACCTTTCAGTCCTCGTTCTCTCAAACCTGGAGTAACGAGTCTTAGAGGTTCTTGACCGTGTGTCGCCTGTCCTGAGCCTCCTGCTTTCCGTTTAAGAGGGTGTGACTTGCCTGTCACGATCTTTTGAGTGGCGAAAGTGCGCTCTGCTTTTGCCTACCTATTCTTCTACCATCCATTTTCCTTTTATCTGGCACTTCATGGTTTCCATGTCTACTGCCATCCTTCATATCAATTCGTCTTGCTCCCTTACGCGATCTTCCAGAACCTGAGGATCCATCATCCGCTTCTGCCTTGTAGAGCTTTTGGAGCGACGAGGACTGAAGCCCTATCTTTCTTGTGTATCCCTTCGTGGGTTCCGTCGCTGGGGATCTAACTTTTCCATGGACGGGATAAAAGGTAAACCTTCGCGCCTCCTGTTATCCTCCGGGGTTTGCCCATCAATAGCAGAATGTGGCAAGTCTTCATCGTGTGTTATAGATTTTAACTAAAGAGGAAACTTAATCAAAAGGTTTTGTTTTTTTAGTTTGCTTCCCACAAACGGAGCCAATTGTACGAGCACGAAATAATCTTCTCGTGTAATCTTGTAAAACAAGTTTGCACTCCTCCAAATGTCGTCGCTATACTACCTGAAAATACAAACGTGAGCTAGCCGGCGGGTGTGTGTCGGAAACCTTTCTGATGCTTGAGTTAGCAAAATAGACAATAGACACAAAAACCCTGTGTATTTGAGAGTAAGAATTGTGATACCTGTACATAGGTCATATGATGAGCTTTTATAGATTCTGTCTAACACAATCCTAGTAGGACTCCAATTATCCTTAGCAGAGTCCTCCTAAGAATCACACTCCCAGTATAATGCCTACCCTTGTAACACCCTCCTCACTGCTAACCTAGTGAGATGATTTTTACCTCGGCTCGGTTGACGCGGTCAACCAAGCTAGCTTGTCTCTACCGTGTTCTTAATGCAATAATGAGGTAGACGGTGTTTTGCCTAGCTATACTTAGCTCGGCTTGTCTCCTTGATAACACCTCGGCCAGCTTACCAAGCCTAGCTTTAAATAGCCAGGTTAGACTTTCTACGGCGTCTTTGCCCTTTTTGGAACCCAGATGACCTGGGACCGAGCTATTTAAAGCTCTCACCCCAGCCCGTAATTCGGCCCAAAGTTAAAGTAGATGGATCAAGCGCGGCCCAATCTCTTCTCCTAAATTACCCTTTCAGGTAGTAAGGCAACGACAGTGACTAGAGGATGCTAAGTAAGAGCACTAAGGAAGGGGGGAGTAAAGTGGCAGCCAGTAGTCGACGATAGACGGTAAACAATGGTTAAGGTTAGGGTTTGTTAAGGAAGAAGAAAAAGATGAGGGTAATATGGTATTATATGAAAATTATTGGTGTGTATTAAGACAAAATTAACATATTCAATTTGTGTGTGGTGTGAACTTAGTAAATGGTGTGTACTGAGAGTAATAATGGTATGTAAATAAAATCACCCTTCTTCTTATAACCCCCACCTTTTCTATTTTTTTTTTAATTCCAATTTTGTCCTAACATAAAATTTCATTTTTACCCTTATTCATAATCTTCTAACCCTAATTTTCTAAACCCTAACCCTAGCCCCTCTCAACTCTAGCTACCACCTCCACCTGCTGCCACCAATACTTCCATCTATGTCTCCCTCTTCTCTTCTTTTTTTCTTATTCTTTCGAAAACCCCAGGTTTTCATCTCTCTCTCTTTCTCTCTTGCGCGCGCTTGCTTTAGCCGTCGCCACTATAATCTTTCTCTCTCTACGCATGGTTGGGTCACTAGGGTTTGGAGATGTAATGATAGTGCTCACGGAGTAGTGAAAAGGCGACAATGATGGTAGGGCGTCAAACAACTTCGTCGACTATTCAACTTTTGACTCGGAGATGTCGCCCCACTCGTCGATGACTCTAGCAGAAGCATCGTCGTCAGATGAGAAGTTGTAAAGGATGTCGAATGTGAGAGGTTTGTCGAAAAGTGGGTCGAAGGCGGAGAAATGGGTGGTGGATAATATGGGGTTTACGATGGTGATGGTGATGGTGGTGTTGGAAATGAGAGAAAATGGCTAGGAAAGTGGTAACGGGGCAACAAAAAATGGCAACGACCGGCAGTGAGAAAAGGTTATGAGTTGTGGGTTCAAATAAGAGGGGTATAGTTAGGATTATGGTGGGGGTTCAAAGAGAAAATGAGAGAGACTCAATTAAGTGGGTAGGGATTCAAAGAAGTAGAGGGTCCAAAGAAATATGATAGGGGGTAAATAGCAGCTCTCTTACTTGATCTAAGAACAATTAATCCTAGCCTCATTTGGCAAGTTGGGTTGGGAGTTAAAATAATTAATAAGACAAAATATTCAATCACATCACTCTCTCTATTTTTTGTACGTCTTTTCATAAAAAAAATAACTAAAATAACATACACCCAAACACTCTGACCACAAAAAATTCACAACATTTCATTTATATTGTTTGGATACAAACTTTCGAGCAAAATTCAAATTTAAGTAATTAGCAACCTTTATTTATAATCTTTCATTTTTTAACAATTTCATAAAATTTAAGGGAAAAAAGTAATGATTCTATAATACGCATCCGTTGGTTACGCTTTTTGTAATATTTGATTATAATTTATTAGAGTGTTAGTTATGATAAATTGTAATATTAGTTATGTCATTATTTTGGTTATGAATAAAAAAGTCTTTGGTTATTTCTTATGTAATATTTACTTATAACCTTTTCTTTTTTTTTTTTTAAATTTAGTTATGATTTATATAAAAATTGTGTTATGATATTTGTGGTAATTAATCTCATAAATATCATAACTTACGTTTGAGAGTGTATGAAAGCATTATCCAAGGAAAAAAATATTATTTGACTTTTGGTAAAAAATTTGATTATTTATTAATTTTACAAAAATAATTACAAATGAATGATAAAATAATTATAATAAATTTTTCATTAAATTTAAAATTAATAAAAAAATATAATGAATAATTAGAGATGCTCGAGATTGGGAGCAATTAAGGTTAAGTTTGTCATAACACAAAAAAGTCAAAAAGTCACTATCCTATTTAAGTCACATTATCTTATTTTCACATCACTCTTCTACCACATCACTTCAAACACAACCCATATTTTATAAAAAGTCAAAAAATAAACTTATTGGGATCATCCAAACAATCTCTAGAACGTGCCAGGTGAAAATTTGAGCTGTTTTAGTTTGGCTCTAGTTTGAGCTCAAAATCAATTTGGAGTTCGATTGTTTTGTGATGAAAACCCGGCCCGAATTAGGCCCGTTCAACGGTATTTAAAAGGCGGCAAATCAATGGATGGGGGGTTTTAACGCGCAGTCAGCTCGCAGAGATTTGGAAAACTCTTCGTCCGACATTCCCAAGGTAAGACGAACATTCTCTCCCTTGAACTCTCCCTCAAATTTTGATTTTCAATTCCAATTTTATAATCACGAGGTTGCTCTCAATTTCAAGTTCTCTGTTCTCAGATTCGAAACGATGAATTGGGTTCAGCGCAAGATCTATCTCTACAACGTCACTTTCGGACTCTACATGTTAGATTGGTGGGAGCGTTGTCTCTTTAGTATCCTCATCTTCTTGATTTGTCAATTTCTTGATTTATTTGTTTGAATCGAGGGTTTAATTTGCATTATAAACTCAACAGATCTGCACAATTGCAAAACTAGATCACTTGGCTTTTTCTTCCCATTAATTGTGTTTGATTTTTGCGATGTTTTTGCAAATTTTTTTTTCAATTTTTATGGGTTTTTGAATGAAAGATCAGTGCTTTGAGTTTAGGTTTTGGTGATTGTGAATTCTTAATGAACATAGATACTCTGGTAGTTTTGTTGATGTGGTTTGTTTGCCGCAATGGGTTTCGATCTGCTACTGAGTTTTGCAAAAGGTACCTCATTCTGTTTTCGAAAGTTATGACTTGAATTTTGAATGTGCCATTTCATCACGCATTTTGTTATTGTTATTTGAATTGGTTGTATTACTCATTATTATCAACCATTATTCTGCAAACTGGTTTGGGGGGGGCTTTTTATGAATTACAATAATGCTTTTAAATTATGCATTTTGTTCTGATAACAATGTTTAACATTCTCATTTGCGGCCTCAAATGCCTTTTCAATGTACTCATATTGCTTATTTTCTACGCACCTGCATGATTTGCCTACCCTTCTTCAATGTCAAGGGCCATATAGGCTTTTCTGTTTCATTTTTCTAAGTAATTGATTTAGGAATGAAAAATCCTACTATCTAGTGACAAATAAAGTAGCTGACTGACCATCTAGATATTCTTTAATAATCTGAATGAGATCTTCTTATCAAAAAAAAAAAAAGGAAAAGGAAAGAATGTTTGAAGGAGATTTAAAGATAAACTTGAAGTATGGAAAAGAAAGCGACTAATATTAGCCAACCAGCCAGAGTCCTTGCGCCATATTAGGAGATCAAGGGTTCAACTCTCCTTTTTGTGCGGGGGCTTTTTTCCCACTTTGAGAGTTGTATATATGTGATTTCCCTTCCCAAGTACCCCCAAAATATTCAAAATTACTGAAAATGTTTTCCACTTTTATAGTTTTTTTTCTTCAATGCAATTTTGAATGACCATGGAGTTTCTAAAATTTTGGATTATCCTCTGATACAAAAATCTTTAAATCTCGTAGCAAAAATTTGTGGATAAAATGGATATTTGAAAGTTGTCTTTGATAGGATTAAGGACCTCACATGATTAGTGGGGATAGTTAGAGGTGAGTAAGTTGGTTGGAGGGACATTATGGGAAGTCTGCTAGGCACTAAATTGGTGTAGGAATTTTGACTTGGGCTGTACAACAGTGGAGGGTATATTAGGAGGATGTTGAGAGAGACAGAGAGAGTAGTAATGGTTTGGATGCAGTGAGCTAGAGTCTCTAGACTACTACTAGAGATTGCTTGGAGGCAAAGGAGGGTGGCCATTATTTATAAAGAGGCTAAACCATTGAGGTTGGCTCTCACATGTATCGACAACACATGGTAGAGGCCAGAAGGTTAGCTTGGTTGGCTATGTCTTAGTGGAATGACCCGAACAAGTACTAAAGTTGATATCCTTTGAAGCCTCAAGTTGCAGAGATAATGGGGCATGCTCCTTTGGTAATGGAAGGGTATTAAGCATGTCACATACCATTGTCTTGGAGTGGTATCTTCTCATGGAGATCTCTCTATCTATAACCATTCAATGTTCAACTCCCTTCGAGGAAAAATGGGGCGAGTATCTTGACAAATTCTTAACCTTAACCATAGAGCCACACGATCCCGAAGGTCTTGCAAGGGACCATATAGGATGACGCTTAGGCCCTCCATGATCACAACACCAAATCAAGTTCCCTCAAGGGAAAAATGGGGTGATTATCTTGATGAATTCTTAACCATAACTCCCAAACCACATGATCCAAAGTTCTAGCAAGGGGCCATAGGATGACACTTAGGCATCCCATGATTGCAACACCAAATTGA
>JAPPVO010000059.1:140450183-140544715 GCA_030407325.1 Camellia japonica | reverse complement strand
TTTAGTTCAGA
Organism: Camellia japonica; assembly: GCA_030407325.1. Lineage (NCBI taxonomy): Eukaryota > Viridiplantae > Streptophyta > Magnoliopsida > Ericales > Theaceae > Camellia > Camellia japonica. The sequence goes on along the minus strand of JAPPVO010000059.1, from coordinate 140,544,704 downwards.
ATGAACCTTGGCCAATTGTTCTCTGCTGCAACCCGCTTTGCTTTGTAGAGTTGGCTTTGGAGTATGGTCTGACTTTGGAGTTTTCTTTCCTTCTGTCTGGACCAATGAAGAGCTCTCTCCATTTTCTTTCATATCGTTCTGGTACTGAGTGTACCTGCGCTGAATCTTTCTCCTTTGTGATCTCGAAATGACTGGGACCATATCTGGTTCCTTTGTCTTTGGGTGTTTAAGCAATACCCAATTGTTCGGAGCCACCAAAGGAGGCTTAACCATCCTGCCTTGGATTCCAACATCTCTCCGGGCAGGCACTTCCCTAGGTTTGTTTTGCATTACAAACCAGTCTGGGACTCCAGGTACCCACGAACTTGCTGACTCAGATGTTGAACTGCTTTTTTCTACCTTCGAAGCCATCTTCGAAGCTGGCTGTGAAGGTAAGTGTTTGGCTCTGACCTCATGTTTTGAGCCTGATTCAGACCTTCGATGAAGGTGGCCACTTTCTGTTCTGCGTGAGGTTGGTCTAGGGGGCCAATCTTTGGCTTAGGTCCCATAACTTGAACTCCTCTCCAGTCTTCTTTCAGAATGACTGCTCTCCATTCTATAGTAGTTAGGTGGCCTAGACTCATACAAGGGCCTCTTACCACCACTAATGGCCGCTGCCTATCACTAGCCGGATACGGCCTTTTGTTGTAAGCATTGGTTGATTTAGGACGTCTTTGTACATCCCTGTAATATTGCTTCCCATCGATTGGAAGCCCTTTCAACCATTTATAACTCAGTCTGCACCTGGGACACATCCTCTGCATTACAGCTGCTTCTAAGGAATCATCATCCAGTGCTTCTTCATCAGAGTGTTCCTTCTGGTGTGAGAAACCTTGTCCAATAGCTGGTGGGTTTCTAGTGTCCTTCTTGGTAGTTGTCTGGTTGGCAATATGCATCTGCACATTGACCTCTTCCAACTCTTGCAAAGATAGATTCTGGAAGTTTGGTACAACCACATTAGCTGTGCTTTCTCCAACTTCTGGAAACGGATTACTGTCAATCCCCATGGCCTTTTCTGTTTTGGCTAGGAATTTCAAACTCCCCTTCCGAATTTGTTCTTGGATCCTGTCTCGAAAAACAATGCAGTTTTTAGTCGAGTGAGACCAAGAGTTATGCCATTTACAATATACTTTTCCCTTAAGTTCATCTGGGGATGACAGTTTTACTCCTTTAGGTAACTTAAGGAAGTTGGCCGCAAGCAAATGTAACTTAAGGAAGTTGGCCGCAAGCAAATGATCAAAAATGTCATCTGCTTTTGTTAAGTCAAAAGAGTACTTTCTGTGAAAGTCTTTCTTTTTAAACTGCTGGTCAATTGTTGTATCCTTATGAACTAATGCCTCACAGATCACAGGTTCTTTGCCCACAATCTTTGCTGCATCGATCTCATAATTAGGATCTCTATAATATGTCTTGTACGATGCATTATTTCGATCTTGTTCCTCTTCTAGTAATGCTTCGTATCTAGACACCTTATAGGTTAGTTCCACCAAATCTCTGAATTCAGTTGAGTCAAACTTCTTTCGAAGCCTGAACTCTAGGCCGTTTTGAGCCAATCTTACGAATTCTGATTCTGGCAGGATGACTCTACATTTATTTCGAGCCCTTTTAAATCTGGCAATAAACTGAGTAGCCTTTTCTTCAGGCCTTTGACTCAATCTAGCCAAGTCTGCCATAGAAACCTCTGGCTCCGATTGGAAGAATTGGGTATGAAATGCCTCTTCCATTTGTTGCCAATTTTGAATGGAGCCAGGTGTAAGGTTGATGTACCATACAAATGCTCCCCCGGTTAAAGAATTCGGGAATAATCTCAGTTTCATATAGTCATGATTAGTAAATTCACCGCATTGAGTAGCAAACCTAGCAATATGCTCTATTGTTGACTGATTTCCAGTCCCATAGAAAAGAGTAAAATTTGGTATCCTGAACCCCTTGGGTATTCATGTACCCTATCTACCCATTCTGGGTATGGTTTTCTGTATACAGGAGTCTGGACCCCCCGAGCCATTGGTCCACACATGTCCCTAACAATATCAGCAATTTGGTCCCTAGGGACCATATTTTGTGCCTGCTGAACCACTACTGGAGGACAAACACAGGATTTGGTGGACAAACTTGTGCTTGTGGTCCTCTTGGTCCATAAGGTGGTACATTTGGGACCGGTTGCCCCTGTGGTGCAGGTTGCTGTTGGGGGTGTGGGTAACCCTTTGAGCCTGTCCTGCGAAAGGACCTGCGAAAGGTGCTAGAACAGGTGTTGTGTCCCTTCCATTTGCAGGCCAACCTTCCAACCCCCCGGGTATAAATTCGAATAAGGGATTATTATACCCCCTAGTACCAGGTATGGCTTCGAACATGGGATTTGTAACCATTCTTACGCCAGTTTCTTGTACTTGACTAGATCCACCAACTTGTGTGGCTTCATTGTTAAGTACTGAGGCATTTTGGCCTGCTATAGGCCTCGAAATGGGTTCATACCAAGACTGAGGTGATGGTCTTTCATAGTTCTGATTACTAGTTTGACCATTAGAATGTCCATTAACTTGCATAGGCTGTTTGTCTCTAGCCAATCTTTGCTGAGGACATTAAAACTTCTCTGTGTGTCTTGTGTTTGTTGGTTGGTGGTTATTCAATTCGATCCAAAAAGGATGTTGCCCACCTTTCCATTGTGTTCATTAATTGTTGTCCCATAGCATCTACTAGGCCATCCCATGGATTTGTTGGCTGAGTAGATGGAACAGTGGATGGTCCCATTTCCTTGGTTTCGTTCCAATATTATGAACATATGGTTCTTGTCCCGAAATACTGGTCTGTTCGACCATAGGTTCTGATAACATAGGAGTTTCCACAGGATGTGTTACCACATTATCCTCTGGATTAGGTATTTATACCTCTCCTTCTACGCCTTCTTCCAAGCATTCATTTTCTCCTTGTCGTCTTCGTCTAGCCATTTTAACAAGTCCCACTGGGCGTGCCAAAAATATATGCTGGCTTTTTGGCTTTCGAAGGGTATTTTTGTAAATGCGAGCGTGCCAGCAAGAATCAATCAGTCCTTACAGAAATTATAATTGCCAACCAATTATCAGACGATTGTGTTTTAGTTCTTTTAGCCTCAATGAGAGGACTTTTACTGGTGGCTTGACTTAGGAGAAATTAAGCAAAATAACAGATGAATGACAAACAAATGAAGTATTTCATTAAAGATGAAAACTTACAATGATCCAAACTCAGCCTCGTAGAGGTTTACAGCGATAATCTACTCGAAACTACTCCTATGAACGAAGTGCAGTGCAGGAATTTAAAGTGCAGGAATGTAAAGAACAGGTATTTAAAGTGCAGGAATGTAAAAACTGGAAAAGAAAATATGAAGTAAATGACTGGTTTTTTGGATCTGAGTCTGGGGGTTTTCTGGGGCTTCCTGCTATTTTTATACTTGTCAAGGATGACCTTCGAACTTCACTTCAACCGTCGAACTGCTCCTCCATGATCGTAACCATGTTGCCTTATAAGTAGTTCCACTACACCATCATTTGCAGTTAGGCTTCCCTCCTATATTTGAATTTGAATGTGAGTAACTGTTGGAGCCACGTCACCTTGCATCTCTTACTGATCCAATGCTACTCAGATCACGTGAGAACCAATATTAACTGCCACGTGTATGATCAGGATCAAAGACTTGACTAGTCTTCCTATATTATCCTTACTCGCCACGTGTCGAATTGTGATTGGCTTTTACAAAATATGTAGCCAACAACTACACAGAAATATGTCTACATATCACTATCTCTTCACTACTTCCGTGGTAAGCTTTGAACTCGATTAGATGACAGAGAAAAACTCAGCCACTTAAAAGTCCTTTTTTGGGTAAATGAATTTTTTTGATAAGTATGATAGGATTTATTAAAACGCATCCAACAAGCATTCATATACAGTAGAGAGGTAGTGTAAAGCAACAAAAAACACTACTATAGCCCCTCACCCCTATTAAACATGCTTGAGGAATCTACCAAAGAAAAGAAACCAAACCAAGCCTTGTGTCCCAATCAAACAGGATGGCTACAAGAATCCTTTTCTGCCATTCCGCTCTATCATAATACTGTGTTTGATGAGTTTCTAACTTTAGATAAATTTATAAAAACTAGAGCACGCTTGGACGTGTCCAACATAGGTGAAAAAAATAGAAAATTACGGGGTAGAATATATTTAATAAATATACACTGTACCTGAAGCTAACTTGCATATCTATTTTAAGAAAAGTAATATTACAAGAATCAAAATGGGTATATGAGATTAAAAAATAAAAAGTTCCTTACTAACTTGCATATCTATTTTTCAATAAGTCAAAACAAACATCAATTACATTTGTCAAATGTATCAAAGACTTGCAGTTTGAAAAAATCCCAAACTAAGACAGCATTGAATATCATGAAGTGTTTTAATTATATTAATTGTGTACTTAAAGATCAAGTTATATGGGAAAAGGATATAAAAATTAAGAAGACATGGTAGTGATTTATATTACGGAAATCTTCATGCCCTCCAATATGTAATGTAAGAATGAAACTACTCAGGCATGACACAGGCTCCAGTTATAGTTTACACAAATATAACAGAACTATATTGAGCTTGAATACCAGTCTCTGATTTCGCAACTTAATGGCATCTTAGCAAGACTTGGTATTTGGTAATAGGCCAGATAATTTAAAAAACGACGACACTTGTGAATGTGAAAGGAGTAAGATCCTTCCTGGGACACGTTTTACCAGTGTTACAGAATTTTTAAGCTATGTATGGCCCTAGACTTGTTTTTGAATAAAGGAGAAGTCATAAATTACAATTAGTTACCTTTGTTAAGAATCCATGGCCAAACACCATCTTCGGAAGTGTTAGTCGGCTGACATTAACATAGCTGGCCAGTATACGGCATGAAAACGCAATATATCCTGCATAAAAATGTAAAATACATCACACTTTAATGAGTAAAGTTTGAACCAACCATGTTTTTAGAACATAATGAAAAGATAGAAAATATGAACTATACGATATCTTAGAAATGGTAAAGGAATGAATTAAAATATAGAAAGTCAACGGAACCAAAGAGATGAGGAAGGCAAGAGAGTGGAATCAATAAGAATTGAGAGAGAGAGAGAGAGAGAGAGAGAGAGACTTTGATCGATCTTGGAGTTGTAAAGGAGGTGGAGAGTTCGTTCTTCCCATGGCTCGTCTTGAAGGCCGTCGTAAATGTCTTTGTCGGCCATTACTGTTCACCGATTGTTTGGGTCTCTTTCTTGCTCTTGCTCCTGAATAGTACTAGAACTCCTGCTCTTCCTCTTCCTCCTCGACCGTGAATCATCCGAATCAGCATCTGAAACAGATTGAGACGGAGAGAGAGAGAGAGAGAGAGACGTAAGAAGAGATTAGGGATTTTGAGATTGGGGATTTTGGGTTTGGGTTTGGGGTGGGGGGAAACTCGAGCGGGAATGGAAAAAGGGAGGAGGAAGAGATTAGGGATTTTTGAGATTGGGGATTTTGGGTTTGGGGTGAGGGAACCCGAGCGGGAATGGAAAAGGAAGGGGGGGAGAATGGAAATTTTTTTGATTTTTTTTTTCCTGATTTTTATTACAAATGAATATTTAAATAATAAAACAATTCTTTTTTTTTCGCAACAGAGGGTGTCATTGCTAAAAAAAATTATTTTTTATTAAAATAATTTTTTTATAGTTAATGAATTTTATATTTATTTTTTCATTTAGTAAGGTTGAAAATTTATTTGTTTCATATTTATTTTAATGAATACAAAATTATTATTATTTTTTTATTTGGTAGAAGTAGGGATAATATTTTCCATTAAAATAAAGTTAATTTTTTGTGGCCAATGAAAAATTTTTTTTGCGACCCATTTTTTTTTTTTTTTTGTTGTTAAGTGATGGTGAAAGAGATAAGTGGTGAAGTTGTGGTAGTGGTAGAGGAGATAGAATAGCGGTGGTAGAAGAGAGGTAATGGTAGTAGTAGTGGTGGTAGTGGAGTGGTAGCGATGGTGGTAGTAATAATAGTTGTAGAGGTGGAGTGACAACAGTGGTAGTAGAAACTACATCCTCTGTAGATGCTTGAAAACATTCAGATTTCCTGTGCAGAAACTACATCCTCAATGGCCTTGACAACATACTGTATAATGTTTACAGTCCTCTGAAGTCAGCAAAAGAATTATGGGATTCTTTGGAGAAGAAATACAAGACAGAAGATGCCGGCACGAAGAAATTTGTTGTCGGTAAATTTCTGGATTTTGTTATGGTAGACTCCCAAACGGTAATATCTCAAGTTCAAAGTTTTCAGATAATTTTGCATGACATTCATTCAGAAGGTATGTCTCTTAGCGAATCTTTCCAAGTCGCTGCTTTGGTGGAAAAGTTACCACCGGCTTGGAAAGATTTCAAAAATTATTTAAAACATAAACGCAAAGAGATGACCATGGATGAGTTGATTGTAAGATTAAGAATTGAAGAAGATAACCGAAAGACTGAAAAGAGGAATTGGAAAAATCCCATTGAGTCCAAGGCTAATGTGGTTGAACAAGTTCAAAAACCACATAACAAAAAGAGGAAGTTTACTGGAGATGGTCCTAAACAAGGCAACAACAATGGCAACAAGAAGTTCAAAGGAAAATGCTATAACTGTGGCAAGACTGGACATCGAGCTTCTGACTGCCGCCGCCCCAAGAAGGATCATGGAAGTACAAGTAAGAAGACCACTAATCAGGCCAATGTAACAGAATTGGATTACATCTCTGACGGAATGAATGACATCAACCTCTCTGCTGTGGTGTCTGAGGCTAACTTGGTTGGAAATCCCAAGAGTGGTGGGTTGACACTGGAGCAACTCGTCACATATGTGCGGACAAGAAGATGTTCACTACCTACAGTGAAGCTGCAAATGGTGAACAACTTTTCATGGGAAATTCTTCTACTTCTACTGTGGCTGGACAAGGGAAAGTGATCTTGAAGATGACATCAGGGAAAGAACTGACCCTCAACAACGTACTGCATGTACTTGACATCCGGAAGAATTTAGTTTCTGGTTCTTTGTTAAGTAGAAATGGTTTTAGGCTTGTTTTTTAGTCTGATAAGTTTGTATTAACAAAGAGTGGTATGTATGCTGGTAAGGGATACATGAGTGATGGTCTCTTTAAGCTAAATGTAATGACAGTTGTACCAAAAGTTGCTATGAATGAGAATAACACATCTTCTGCTTATATTCTTGAGTCGAATTTATGGCATGATAGATTAGGTTATGTAAATTATGATGCTTTGCGTAGATTAATTGGTTTGGATTATATATCAAAGTTTGAAATTAATCCTAACCATAAATGTGAAGTTTGTGTAGAAGCGAAACTAACTAAGGCTCCATTTAATCGGTTGAAAGGAAAAACTGAACCTCTAGAATTAATTCATACTGATGTATGTAATCTAAAATTTATTCAAACTAGAGGAGGCAAAAAGTATTTCATAACATTTATCGATGATTGCACAAGATATTGTTATGTTTATTTACTTAGAAGTAAAGATGAAGCCTTAGAAATGTTTAAACTCTACAAAACATAAGTTGAAAATCAACTTGGTAAAACCATTAAAATGGTTAGAAATGATAGGGGTGGTGAATATGATGCACCATTAAATGAATTTTGTGCACAACATGGCATTATTCACCAAACTACAGCCCCTTATTCTCCACAGCAAAATGGAATTGCGGAAAGGAAGAATAGAACCCTAAAAGAAATGATGAATGCCATGTTACTAAGTTCAGGTTTACCACAGAACTTGTGGGGGGAAGCAATATTGTCTGCTAATTATGTTCTTAATAGAATACCCCACAAGAAAACCAACAGCACTCCTTATGAATTGTGGAAAGGTCGACCACTTTCCTACAAATACTTAAAAGTGTGGGGGTGTTTGGCAAAAGTTGAAGTTCCTGTTCCTAAAAAGACTAAGATTTGACCAAAAACAGTAGATTGTGTATTTATTGGTTATGCTCAAAATAGTAGTGCATATCGGTTTCTGACTTATAAATCAAAAATACCTGATATAAATGTGAACACTATTATAGAGTCAAGGAATGCTGTGTTTTTTGAACATGTCTTTCCTTACAAGAAAGGACAGGAATTAAGTTCACAGAAAAGAACTTATGATTGTACACAAAGTCAAGAGACTAATGACAATCAAACACAAGAGACTAGTAATGGTCTCAACCAACAGGATTTAACTGATGATGAACCAAGAAGAAGTAAGAGAGCGAGAACATTAAAATCCTTTGGTCCAGATTTTTTGACATACCTGTTAGAAAATGAACCTCAAAGCTTTAAGGCAGCAATGACAGGTCCTGAAGCACCTTTGTGGAAAGAGGCTGTTAATAATGAAATTGAATCCATTATGCAAAATCATACTTGGGAATTGGTGGATCTTCCACCAGGTTCTAAACCTCTTGGATATAAATGGATATTCAAGAGAAAGATGAAAGCAGATGGTTCAATTGACAAGTATAAAGCAAGACTTGTAGTTAAAGGTTACAGACAAAGGAAGGTCTGGATTATTTTGACACATATTCCCCTGTGACAAGAATAACATCCATTCGCATGCTTATTGCTATGACAGCGTTGTTTAATTTAGAAATACATCAAATGGATGTTAAAACAACTTTCTTAAACGGTGATCTAAATGAAGAGATCTATATGGAGCAACCCGAAGGGTTTGTAGTGTCGGGGCAAGAAAAGAAAGTTTGTCAACTTGTAAAATCCCTTTATGGATTAAAACAAGCACCTAAGCAATGGCATGAAAAATTTGATCATGCAATGCTTAGTAATGGGTTTAAGATAAACGAATGTGACAAATGCGTCTATGTTAAAAATACTGACCAAGGATATGTCATAGTTTGTCTTTATGTGGATGACATGCTTATCATTGGAAGCAGTCAAAACATGATCAAATTAACTAAGCAAATGTTTAACAAAAGATTTGATATGAAAGATATGGGGGTCGCAAATGTTATATTAGGAATGAAAATTACTAAAACATCTTACGGATATGCATTATCTCAATCTCATTATATTGAGAAAATTCTTGATAAATTTATCAAGGATGATTTGAATTTAGCTAGAACACCTGTAGACATCAGTCTTTATTTATCGAAAAATAAAGGTGATGCAGTGTCTCAGTTAAAATACTCCCAAATCATTGGAAGCCTAATGTACCTAATGAATTGTACTCGTCCTGATATAGCTTATGCTATCAGTAAATTGAGTAGATACACTAGTAACCCCGGAGAAGACCATTGGAAAGCGATCATTCAGGTTCTTAGATATCTAAGATTCACCCGTGATCATGGTTTGAACTTTACTCGATATCCAGCAGTACTCGAAGGTTATTGTGATGCAAATTGGATATCAGATACTAAAGATTCAAAATCCACAAGTGGATATGTCTTTACTCTGGGAGGCGCTGCTGTTTCTTGGAAATCCACGAAACAAACATGCATCGCACGATCCACAATGGAATCCGAGTTCATTGCTTTAGACAAAGCAGGAGAAGAAGCAGAATGGCTTCGTCACTTCTTAGAAGACATTCCAATATGGCCAAAACCTGTGCCAGCTATTTGCATTCATTGTGATAGTCAATCTGCAATAGGCAGGGCACAGAATCATATGTATAACGGTAAGTCACGACATATTCGTCGTCGACATAATACCGTAAGGCAATTTTTGTCAAACGGAATAATCTCAATAGATTATATAAAATCTAAAGAGAATATTGCGGATCCGTTTACAAAAGATTTGACAAAAGAGGTAGTGTATAGTTCATCGAAGGGAATGGGATTAAAGCCTATTACATAAGAGTCGTCATAATGGTAACCCTACTTATATGACTGGAGATCCCAAGAACTAAGTTCAAAGGGACAACTAAGTTATGTATGGCTCGCCAGAAATCACCAAGGGATTAAGATTCCTACCCATTCCTATGGTGAGAGTGATATCTGCAACATATGTTGTCTGCAGGGGCATAAGGATAAGCTTCGCTTTTAATGATTACTTATATCTTGATTAAGGCATAAAATCAAGATGAGTATAAGGAGATACTCACAATAAGAATCACCTACATGAGTGTTGAACTGGGGCCGGTTCTATGAGAATGAAAGAGGCTACATTCTCTAGAAACACTCATGAAAACCAGGAGCGTTCAAGGCCAAAATGAACACAACAGTGAAAACCACGATGTGTTAGAAGATATTTTGTGTGAAATCTATTGTCTTGGCTTACACAAACGGCTGAACAATTCAAGGCATCGCGTCCATTGGTTAGCTAGTAAGTCCGATAGGTTATCACTAGGAAAGGTTCAAGGCCGAAAACTACCTATCCTGATGCAAGATATTTTCGACTTATACTCTTTCGATAAAGTCTGCATATTGTTGCATTTCCGTTGTCATCAAATTCCATTCATGTGGGGGATTGTTGGAAATGGTTATAAAATTCTGGGTAAAACCAGAATTTTTTCCTAAGTTTGGTCTATTTTTTAGGTGGGCCCCGTGCGTCGATTTACGCGGGTCAAAGTGGTAACGCGTTCTATATCGCGTTGTGATTCACGTGGTATATTTGGTTGCTCAAAACCATTACCGAGTGAATGGGAACTTGAAGCCAAAGCGTGCTCCATGGAAATGGAGTTTTGGTGGAAAATCCTTAAAGGTTTGAATAAGGCTTGTCCCACATTGATTTGGTGGGAGGTTTTGAAAGGGTTTATAAGGCATGGGTTTGGTACTTGGGGTGTGCCCCAAGGGGTACCCAAGTGTTTTAGAGGGAGAGGTTATGGGCAAAATAGGCTAGACCCATTGGACCCAAAAATCACCACACACGCGCGCGCGCCGCCGCCACCGTCCGGTCGGTCGGGCGGGCGGGCTAGGCTAGGCTTGGGCGCGGGTGCGTGGTGTGAGGTTCCCTTCCCGTTTTTGTATCTATTTAAATTTAAACCCAACAGATTCAAATCTGTTTGAATTCAAAGCCAACAGGTTTCATACCTGTTCAATTCAAAACCAAGAGCCACCTTTACATCTATAAATAGACTAGCCTCCCATTTAGATTTTACTCCAATTTTTGTTCTCCATCCTCCGCTATAAATCTCTCTGCATTTTGCTGCATTTAATTTCTGAAAAAAAGAGTGTAAACACTTAGTGTGTTCGTAAGGCAAACAATTTGTAGTGCTGCTATTGTTTGTAGAAGATCATTTCATCCTGGGAGATAGACGTCCAAATTCTGAAAGCACCGTGGAGAGGACGAATCTGTCTTAAGGACACAGTGTCAAATACTGGACTTGATCAGATTATAATTCGAACAAATTAAATCAAGTAAGTTACTTAATTTATTTTCAGTGTTATTTTTATTTGTTTAAATCAGATTTGAATTTTGTTTTTGTAACAAAATAAAATATGTTTTTATTTATTTATTTTTATTTCGAGTTTGATTTTTGTAATCAAACAAATTCTCTCCTATCCTTTATTTCTTTTATATTCTGGTTGTTGTTTAGTATACAACATAATTTAATTTATTTAAATACAGTGAAGATTGTCCAACAATGAATAGTAAACTAAGTTCACATCCATGGTTTCATGTCTCATGTTTCATCATTTTGAACTTGGTTTTGAAGATCTTGCATAACATAAGAGTGTATATATATCTTGCATGTTTTCAAAAACAAAATTATGGCTCACATGTTTAATTTCATGTTTTGAAAATCAAGAAGAAATAGAATTGGTTGGATTTTGATAAATGTTTTATATGTGCATCATGGATTTTAAAGAATTTAAGATGATCAATTTCATGTTTTGAAGAGAAGAATGAAGAAAATTTATAAGAATATAAAATTAGTAATTTTGATATCAGTTCCATACATGCAAATGATTATCTAAGAAGTTTATAATTTTAATTTCATGTCTTGAAGGAAGATAGAAAAGAGTTTGAAGTCAATTTTATGTAAACAAAAAATAAATTAGTAAGGAAATGAGTTAGGTTCATGATTATGGAAATTAACTTAAAAATTAATTATTTTGGGTTTGATTTTGAATATCTTATATGAATTTGAATCTTATTGTTACATGCACGTAATTTGGAGAAATTAAAGAATTAATTCATGAATATGATTAAGGTTAATCAATATAGAAATAATTACATGCACAATGAAGTTTTTAAGAATTGAGCTGTGCAATTTCATATTTTGAAGAGAATGAAGGATTTTATAAAAATCAAGTTTATAGAAATTTGGGGTTAATCCTAGGTTAGACAAGGTTTTGATTTTTATTATGAAAGATGATAATTGGTTTAATTTTAAATCTAAATCCATGCATGTAATGTAATTTAAGAGTTTTATTTAATGTAAACATGTTATAGAATATATTAAATTAGTTAGTTTTATTTGAATTACATATATGTAATGTTTGTTAGGAAAATTGACAAGAAAATGAAGAATTTGAGCTAAGATCAAGTTTATGAAGTTTAATTAGAAATTAATTATTTGGGATTTGATTTCGGAAGTTGTAATTAAATCAAGCTCCATAAATTATATGCAATTTTATTGTGCATTTGATTTTGACAAAGACTTTTAGAATCACGAGTGCATGGGTTTTGATTGAAATATTATGTTTCAAGATTTTGAGCAAATAATTTATAAATAAATAAGAGTTTATGTTCTCTAAGTATTTTCAAAGTTTTGATCAAGATTAGTATGGGTTTAAAAATTGAAAATGCATTGGGAATGTTTTTGCATATTCGAGTGAGTCATGCGTGAATTTGGAGCCTTGGCGATGTGTTTTGAAGTTTAAACAACATTATGGAAAACCCATAATTCGTCACCATTGCTCGAGCGAAGAAGTTGTCGCTCGAGCGTAAAATGCAAGTAACCAGAATTTTTGCAGACCAAGGGATCTGCTCGAGCGACCAATGTTGCACTCGAGCGAAGAGTCCTGTTTCAGAAAATTTTAAAAAGTTGTTTCATATTTCAATTTCCATTCTCTTTCATTTCCAAGCATTCTTAGGCAAAAATTATGACACAACAAGATTAATAAACTACCAATCAACATAAATTAGTTGATTAAAGAATAAGTCATTAACTTAGTAGTAATTGATTAAGAAGCTAACTAAGAAATTGATTTATTTAGAAAAGAATGATTTAGTAATGAAAGAATATATGAAATGAGAACCCGATTCATTTGAATAAAGAAAGAATAAGCGTAGTAAACCTTTGGATTATTTAGATAGAAAAAGACAAGAAAAGTCAAGCTTGATCAAGGAATTGATATTGTGTTTCGATATATATATGTTATGTGTTTGTGTAGGTCACGCGCTATTGTCTACCTGATTTATCAGATCTGTCCAATCTGTCTGATATGCTTCTACAGCTATCTGTGAGTAATAACTTAGTAAAGCTATATTCCACTTTATTTATTTTCTATATGATGAAATAAGATATATTTTTCCGAAATGTTATGTTCTGTACAATGAATGATTGTCCAATTTCTGACATGTATTCATAGCATCTTTAGCATCATATGATATCTGTTAGCTATTACCCGCTATCGGAGGTTCCATTATAGAACTTATTATATTTGTTATCTGTTACCCGTATCGAACGCTCCATCATAGAGCTCAGCATATCTGTCATCTGTTATCCGGATCCGGAGGTTCCTTTATGGAACTGGTTACTCATAACCACCATCTGTTCTGCATCTGTTCTGTTAGCGCTAACGGATGTACCACGTATGATTAAGCATGATGTCTAATTTGTGTATATGATTTGGACAAGATTATGAATATGGATCTGCTTTTGTTTCTGAAATAAATATGAATCTGTTTTTTGAAGCTGATATGGGACATCATTCATTAAAACCTTTTACTCTGTTATTATTCATTGAGCTCCATCTCACTGTTTATATATATGTATGTAGGTGATCAGGAGCGTGACCAGGCTTAGAGGCGTCTACCTGGAATCAATTTTTGTCAGCCAACCTATGTGCCTCCCGTGGAGGTTCCGGATACGTCAAGTGGTTATGGCTATGTGATTAAAGTTTAACTTTTGTTTTCTTGTTTGGTTAAACAAGTCTTTGTTTATTTTGTATACAGGGCTAAGTTCCTTTTTGTCTAATATATATATATATATATGGTGACGTGAGGATGATGTGTAAATATGTCTATTAAAAGTTTTTAAATTTTTTCGTCTCATATAAGTTTGCACAGCTCAATGGACGTTGTATATTTGCTATTTGCTTCCGCTAACCCCTAATAATATGTTAATCTGTCTCAGAGGCCTTCGGTAATCCCAAGATTACTGATCGGTTACGATGCTAAACCTATAAGGGCAGGTTTGGGTCGTGACAAAACTGGTTGAATTCTGAACGATTTTTGATCCAAAATCGTGCTGTGACCGAAATAGGGACCTGTTTGCGACCTTTAGGCTAGCATTTGACCGAACTAGAAATGCTTTGATCAACAGCCGAGCTATAGTCCTTGAGCCGGTCTTGTTCCCTGGCTGAACTAGGCATGGCTTGTGAAGCACTTGTAGCCAAGCTAAGCTTAATTAGTATTGACTATTTACTTAGCCCGGTCCATAAGCTGGGCATAACACTTTTTATTTTCACTTTGCAGACTTCACTAGGTTGGCCAGGTACACCCTTACACTTTGCCCCCGAGCGGTTTTGCTCAACCGAGCCAACCAAAGTCACATCAACTCTGAGCTAGGCTACCATGTACATTTTTACATAACAATTCTTTTAAGTTTAAATGGGCAAATACCGATTTCTGGTGGACTCCCCTGGAGCCATGGCCAAATTTCGAAGAGATTACCATATTCCAGATGACGTCCACCTTTCCTTAGCTGAGCTAGACACCACACTATGGGGCAAGTCAGGATTTGTTCCTTTCACCGTGGTGTCCATTGTAGAGGGGGGACTTCGGTTCCCAGTCCAACCCTTAATCTATGAATTCCTTAGACAAACCAAGCTATGCCCCACTCAGTTATCAACCAACACCTATAGGATTATCAACGGGATTGCCGAGCTAACCCGTCACCTTGGTCTCAACCTCGGTTTGACCGAGCTATTCCATCAATATTCGCTCGGCCAGAATGACGATGGTTGGGTTTATTACCTTAGAGTTAGGAGGGGCCGAGAGAAAATTGTCAAGAAAATACCGGACAAAGACTTAAACGACGATGACTTTCTCTAGGGTTCAGGAAATTTTGAAGACCAAGAAGCCCAAATATAGGGCTATAACATAAACTGGAATAAAAGAACAGCTGGTAAGAGCAATCCGGTTTAATTCTCTTTGTTGTTTCAATAACCACTGTGCTAACCCTTGTGATTTGTGTCCCTTGTGCAGATTTGAACCAGCTTAAATCCAACTACACTTACGCCAACCAGAATGCCCTTCGCGCCGTGCTCCGCTACCACAACCGAGATTGGACCGAGCTCTTAAATTTTAAGCCGACCTATCAGTATAGCGGTAAAAGAAAAACCAAGGTTACAGATTTTCTTCTTGAATCTTCACCTGAACCAGACCCAAATCTCCCCTTATCGAAGAGTAGGAAATGGGTAAAAGGAGAGCAGTCCGGGCTCTGATCACTAGGCAGGCGTCTGCCTCAACTACCGAAGATAAAACCGAGCCGCCCCCAACCGATCAAACATGCGACACCGTTGTCGCCCTTATATTCGCCAGAGATGCGTCATCCCGGCCCAGCAAGCGCCCCCGTACCTCAGCAAGTTAAACGCAGTGACTTATAGACGAAAACGAGACCGCGCTGCCAGAGGCCGTGCTCCCCGAACAATCATCAGGTGTTCGCCGGGCTACCCCCTCTCCTACCCTGGCGTGGACACCATCTGTTTCTTTCAAAGGCCGAGCTGTGACCACAGCAGACTCCGTTTGCGCGAAGAAAGACCATCTGCTGGCTTTCAACTTGGCCAAGAGTGTCTGTTTGCCAGCAGACATGGAGCACCATGCACATTTGACCGAGCTGAAGGCGATACGGTCTGCCAACAAATCCCTAATTCTGGTAATCATGAACTCTCTATTTTTTGGTTTTTCTGCCAACTTGTTGCTCGGTTTTATCTAACTGCTCATGCTTTGCAGGCTGTGCAAAAGAACCAGATTGCACATCAACACGTGCTTGAATTAAGAAGAATAGCCAAGGTGGCCATTGCAGATGGCAAGGCCAAAGAGACCGAGCTTAAAGAGCTACAAGCAAAATTTATCGAGCTGAAAATCGACCGGGATCAATTGGTTGAGCAGGTTTCTGCTGCTGAGGTTGATAAGAACAAAGCTCTAGTTGAAAAGAAGGATCGTTATCTTCAAGAGCTAGCCATGCTAGAGAAGAAAAAAGAAGCCGAAATAAAAGCTTTGTGGAAGCGAATAGAGGATGCTGAGGAGCGCAGTTTTAAAAAAGGTGAGGAGCTCTACGTCCAGTAATGCGAAGCGCCCAAAGATATCTTTTTTAAATGCGGGTGAAAGACTGCGGCTGCCAAGCTCGGTCAGGGACATGATTCCGAAGTCTTTCTGAACCCTCTTCCTCACTTTATACCGAGCTATATGACGGACTATGCAAATGCGGTCCAACAGAAGTTTCTTCAAGAAGGGGAGAAGGAAGAAGAGACCCTTGATTCAATTAATACCCCACCTGCTAACACTGATCTCGATCTTCAACCTTCTCTACCTGCTCGGGTGGATCCGTTCAGTAAACCTGTGCTAAGCACGGTTGACAGGGTGCTTGTGATCGACATATCCCAGGAAGCAGCTGCCGAAACCGGCCTACGCAGCGATGAAGTCCGGGTTGACCTGGACACTGACCTTAACAACCTTTTTGCTTGACCAGAAGGCTCCTTCTCTTAGTTTTTTTTGTTTTTAGTTTTTGTTCTGCGAAAATGTAACTGGGTTATAAGCCCCACCTTTTGTACTTAATTTCCAACGAATGAAGGAAACTTTTCTTTGTTCATATCTTTTTGTTCGGTTACAGCACTTTTTTGCTTTATAGTGTATCATTTTTACTGCAAGCCTAGCCGGTCTAGTTATTTCGGTCTTTCCTTATTCTGCCCATCTTTTTCGGCCGAGATACTTATCTCGGCTGAAGAACAACTTGGGCAATTGCAAAACCTTTGTAACCGAGATTTTTGCCTCAATCTTTATCTCAGCTAAAGGAAAGAAAAAGTGTTGGTCAAACTTGCCAACCTTCTTGAGCGTAGATCCTTATCTCGACTAAAGGAAAGAAAAAGTGTTGGTCAAACTTGCCAACCAATCTTCCTGAGCTTAGATCCTTATCTCGACTTTAGTAAGAAAAAAGTGTCGGTCAAACCTGCTAACCTTCTTGAGCCTAGATCCTTATCTCAGCTTTAGGAATCAAAAAGTGTTGGTAAAACCTACCAACCCTTTTAAGCCTAGATCCTTATCTCGGCTTTAGGAAGAAAAAAAAGTGTTGGTCGAACCTGCCAACCTTCCTGAGCCTAGATCCTTATCTCGGCTTGCGGAAGAAAAAAGTGTTGGTCAAACATGCCAACCTTCTTGAACTTAGATCCTTACCTCGGCTGAAGAGCGAACTAAGTGTTGGTCAAACCTGCCAACTTTCTTGATTGCCCCTAGTCAGGCAAACAACTTTTACAAACAAAGAAAATAATTTTTACTGAAAAAATGTCTACTTGTTTTATAGAAAAAGAAAATTTACAAGTGTTTAAGAAAAAGCTAAAAATAAAATACTCTGAGATTGGTCGTGTTCCATGGCCGTGGAATAGCTCTGTCGTCCACATCTTCTGAATGACATGTCCATTTTCCAGCCAAACCAATCACTCTATATGGCCCTTCCCAATTAGGTTTTAATTTACCATCTCCAGGTATCAAGGTGTTTCATATAACTTTGCGCAGTACCCAATCTCTAATCTTAAATTGCCTGGGGTGCACCGCTTTATTGCATTTCTTGGATAATTCCTGTTGATACAAGGCAATGTGCACCAATGCTCTCTCTCTTCTTTCTTCTGCAAGGACGAGTTTCAGGGATATGGCCTTGCCATTCAAGTCTGGATCAAAAGTTTCGCTTCTAATAGTGGGGAGGCCAATTTCTAGAGGGATTACCGCCTCCATGCCATAAGCCAAGAAAAAAGGTGTTTCGCCAGTCGATCGCCGATGTGTAGTTCGGTAAGCCCATAAGATGTGGGGAAATTCCTCAGCCCATTTGCCTTTTGTTTTTTCCAACCTCTTTTTCAGGCCATCTAAGACTACTTTGTTGGAAGCTTCAACCTGGCCATTGGCTTGGGGTATGCCGGCGTAGAGTTGTAGAATTCTATCTTGTATTCTTTGCAAAAACCCCTGAAGATTTTTCCATCGAACTGAGTGCCGTTGTTAGATATTAAGGCCTTGGGGATGCCAAACCGGGTTATGATATTCTGCCAGACAAACTTCTTGACGTCTTTTTCTTTTATGGATGTGAGTGCTTCTACTTCCACCTTCTTTGTGAAGTAATTCGTTGCCGCAAGAAAGAACTTTCTGTTGCCCCATGCGGTTGGGAGTGGTCCCACTATATCCAGGCCCCACATCGCAAATGGTCAAGGGCTGGTCAAAGGTAGGAGCTCTCTAGCCGGTTGATGTATTTGATGTACGAACTTCTGACATTTCTCACACTTTTTGACATATTTCTCTACGTCTGCTTACATGTACGGTCACCAATACCCTTGTGAAAATTGCTCGGTAGGCCAGTGATCTTCCCCTTTGGTGGCTTCCGCAAACGCCTTCGTGTATTTCGAACAAAAATACCTCGACCTTACAAGGATGGACACACCTCAAGTATGGTCCCGTAAAGGAATTTTTGTACAATGCTAGTGATGGGAAGAGCCAAAATCACTGTGACTTTGCTCTAATTTTGTTGGTTTCTCTTTTTTTTTTTAAGTAAGATGCCATCTTTTAAAAACACTATGATGGGATCTATCCAGGAAGGGCCTAGATCGGCGCAACATGCTTCGGCTGCTTTCGGCTCTTCAATACTTGGCCTGGGTAGGAAGTCAATTAACAATGGGTATGGGATAGACGTATCTACCATTGACTCAAAATTGGCTAGCTCATCTGCTTTACTATTTTCCTCTCAACCGATTTGCTATATCCTAACTACTTCAAATTTCATAATCTCCTTTGTGACCAACTCTTGGTACTTGGCCATTCTATTATCCTTTGCTTCGTAGTCGCTCGAAATTTGGTTGACTACTAATTGGGAGTCACTGTATACCATCAGCTCAGTAGCCTTCATGCAAAATGCTGACTTCAAACCCGCTAATAATGCCTCATACTCCGCCTCGTTGTTGGATATTGGAAAGCCAAGGTTGATTGCTGTTCAATGGTCAAGCCTTCCGGTGAGATAAAAATTACACCGAGTCCTGCACCGTGTCTGTTGGACGCTCCATTAACGAAGAGCTTCCACATCTCTCCTACAAACAACTTCCAGCAATTGGAGAGATCTAATGACACCTTAGGATTAAGGGCGTCGCTGCCGACGCTATTTTTTTCAAAGTTGTTGGTCGTCGTTATGATCTGGTCCTCACTGTTTAGGACTAGACTTTCAGCCGGTCTTCGCTTATCGTACTGCAGGTTGCTCATTCTTCCCTTTCTGAAAGACTGAACGGTTTGTTATGCAGTTGAGTGCCCTGCTGTGGGGGCTGCGCTATCCCTGCGGCACTTTCCCTCACTACTACAAATACGGATAAAGATCACACTTTTTTGTGTGATGTGTGTTTTTTAATCACACCTTTTAACTTTTATTAAAGTGTGGTATTTGAGAGTGTGATTAAAAGGGGCTATTTTTAATCACACTTTTTAAGTGTCATTAAAAAATGCTTTCATCACATCTTTTAAATGTGATTAATAATATTTAGATCACACTTTTTAAGTGTGATTAATAACATTTAGATCACACCTTTTAAGTGTGATTAATAACTAATAAAACATGTGATAAAAAAAAAAGAATTCGATATATTTGAAGAATAATCAATATTATTTTTATACGCGCATTTGAAAATTTTAATACACACTATATACTATATTTTGAATCACAACCATATATTGAATGAAATAACGTCATATATTTCATAAATGAAAGTTAAATGTTTAAAAGTATATACAAAGAAATTAATAAAAAGTTTTTAACTGTGATTACATATATTAAAAAATAAAAAATAAAACTTGAAAAAACTAAGTTCTTGAATTCTTTGATCATATTTTGCATCTCTCCAGGAAATTTCTGACCTGAAAAATAAAAAAACAAATTAATTAAGAAACCGCCAGAAGCATATGAATAAACTATTTTTGTAGAGACTGTTCTTGTCTTACAAAAGACAAAATCAAACATTTTCTCATCACACTGACTCTTCAGCCCCTGCATCAATAGAAAAGAAATAACGAATTTAATTATTCACATTTACATTCAAAAGTAGCAATTACTGGGATACAAATCATTATCAAGAACTAACACATGAATTAATACCTGCAAAATCACGGCAAACAACAACTCGAGTGAACTGCCCTTTTTCCAGTACTTACACAGTTATGGAGAATAAAAAAAACGCTACAAGGCAAAAATTATCCATCTAATTCTTTTTGGTAGTGAATATGAACTTCTTTTACAAGTTGAAAAGGGGGGGGAAAGAAAAGACGCGGCTCTAACAGTCAAGTAAAGTATCAGAGCACCAAGTTCAGAGTTCAAAAATCCAAGCAAGAAATAAAATTTAAGTACAACCCCAAAACATAAATATCAGATAGAATGAACAACAAAACAGAAGGTTGGAGTTCCTCTCCACCCCGTAAATTCATTCATTTAGCCTTACCAATTTAGCCTTACCAAGTGAATTATATCATTCATGAGTAGTCTGGTTGATTTCTCCATCAAGCTTGCTCTAACGTAGCTCATTGGAAGAGCATGATACGAAGCCTGCAATTAGAGCATTCGTAATAGTTACACAATGCAGGAAGTTAACATTATATCTGTATCTATCCATTGGTAGGGTGCAGTGGACTCTGTTTTTGATCACCCAAAAGAAACCTGGATGATAACATCTGATAAACTTACTTCCTATATCTCATTCTTTATGCCACTGCTATTATTTTTTGATATTGAAGTTAATTGCAAAATTGGAGAAAATAAACTTATAAGATTAGTAGATTCACTTATAAGCAGGTATCTCTAAATTCTTGGTCATAGTTTCTCTACATAGTGCAAATGGTTAAGAACAATGAGGGGACTTAAAGGGCCCAGGAAGCTCTAAGATTCCCAGCAAATAAGAACTTAAAACGTAAATAAAAACCAAAAAATAGGAGAGGGAAAAAATGTGGAATATAATTAGTGTGACATTTTTTGTTAGGAGATAAACTACTTAAACAAATAAGTCAGCTTAGAGACCTAAAACTTATTCCATTAAGAAGAAAAAAATTATTACACTTACCTTCATGTACATGTGATCTTCACCAATATCCTGCTAAGCTTTCTTGCCTGGGACAACTTGGCCAACCATTTCTTCCTTTATAGGATTGAAATCATAGTCGAATTTCTACAATTGTGGTTTTGTTACCCAAAAAAAAATAAAAGAACACTTGAGACTACAATAACACAAAGACACAAAATTCAAACTGAATGAAAAGAAATGAACTACCTTTTGTTTGTCAATGGTGTAACAGTCTGTTCTGTCCTTAGATAGAATATCTTCCTTAACTAGCTTGTCCATAATTTCTGAAAACCACTTAAAAAATGAAATTTTAAATTTATTCTACAGTTTAAAATGTGCAACCATACAGGATTGGATGCCTTCTTTTACAAGTTTCAACATGTGTCAGATCGTCATTTACCTTCAATCAAAGCCTGCAACCATAAAGTTGCATACCAATATCATAACATTACAAAATTAAGAAATTGTCAGATTCAAAATAAATTGAATATAGTCAGTTGAACCAACATTGATCTTTAACACCACTTAACCAAGTAAAGGTCTTTACCAATGAGATGTTGCGAAAATTTGAGAGGACATTGATGAGTTCAATAGTCTCAAGGTGATAACAGCTGATCCAGTCTTTTACCCGATCTAATTGTTGTTCAACTTCTACTGGATGTTGAGTATCATCTGCACATTGGATATTATATTATAGATTATGATATGCCCTGAATTTTTTCTCATACAGAACTATAATATTTCTAACAGAATTTACCTTTATCAACCATCCCACCATTTTCATTAGCCCATTGCTTATCTGTCAAAAAAACTATTTGTTATTCACAGTTTAAACTTGAAAAACTACTGAAAACAAGCAACGTGTAAACAAGCTGAACAGCCAAACAGAAAAGCACATAATTACCTATTGGTGCAACTATGTATTGGTCATTTTCCGAAAGGCCAATCTGAAATGAGTTGCAAATTTTGACAATTAGTTTATTAAGCATTTCTGCTATATGGTAAATGAAGTTTATAGCATGTATTTTAGCTCATTGAGAACCAAAAACAAATGTAACGTTAACTCATCACCTCATTGTCAGATTTAGAACACTCCCTTTGTACAGAATCAGCCCCTAAGCTCACATCATCATCTTGAATGTCATCATTTTCATCCTCACAAGGATCGAGCACACTCTTAACAAACATCAGCTTAAAATTTTCGAACAAGGGACCAAGTGTTCCTGCAATATTCTATCCTTAACTCTAAAATACCCAACAATATGGCAATGTTTCACACAGGTATTTTATCAAACACAAGAAGGGCTTTTATACCATCTCCGTCTCCCAACCCTCTTCTAGCTCTCCAACCTCTTCATTCCCCTTAGGAACCCCTATCCCACCTGGTTACACTTCCCCTTCCGCCCTTTGCCACAGCCCCTCCAACCCTCTACTACCATAGATCCATTGCCTCTTTCCCTCTTATCCACAACCACAAAACTACTCTTTTTCTCCACCACAAATCTGAAATGCTCGCCCTTTCCGTCCCTACTATAGCACCACTAGCCCTCCTCTCACACCACACCTCCCGTTACACCATTCCATCCCCACCACAGCGCCACCACGTTACCGAAAACCCTTACCCCACCATTAAACAACACATAGAGAGAGAGAGATAGAGAGAGAGAGGCCATACCTTTGTAAGGGAGAAGGGATGGCGAGTCCACTGTGAGGGAGATTGGAAGAGGCTGAAGAGATGTTGACATTGAGCATACAATGAGGTGCTAGGGTTTTATTTGGAAAAAGTCTCAAAATGATTTGTCTTTACAAATTCAATCTTGTTTTGCCTGCTGAGAGTAATGGAAGAGAAAAAGGCACCAGTTTGGGATATATTATTATATAAAAATAATATATTCAAAAATATATACAATCACATTAATTAAAAGTGTGAATAAAAAATATACATATAATTACACTTAATTTAAAAGTGACATAAAAAATAAATATTATCATACTCAATCAAATTAAGTGTGATTAAAATATCAATCTAATTTTTTTTATCACACTTTCAATAAAAGTGAGATATTTTTATTTGTCAAAGTATGATTTTTAACTGTTTTTGTAGTAGTGATATAATCACACTTTAATTAGAAAGTGTGATTAAAAAATATATAAATAATCACACTTTAATTAGAATATGTGATTAAAGAATATATATATAATCACACTTATTTAAAAAGTGTGATTAAAAAGTAGTAGTGTATATATAATCACACTTTAATTAGAATGTGTAATTAAAAAATATATAAATAATCACACTTTAATTAGAATGTGTGATTAAAAAATATATATATAATCACACTTAATTGAAAAGTAACATAAAAAATAAATATTATCACACTCAATCAAATTAAGTGTGATTAAAATATCAATATAATTTTTTTTATCACACTTCCAATAAAAGTGAGATCTTTTTTTTTTGTCAATGTGTGATCTTTAACTATTTTTGTAGTAGTGTCTCTTTTCCCTGGTTAAGTCGATCGGGCAACCCTGATGACTTCCTGGGGCAAATTCGGCCACGAAGTCTGCTAAAGCTTGTGCTTTTATTGCGGTTCTTGGCCGAAACTTAATGTCGAACTACCTTAACTCCATTGCCCATTTCAAAATTCGTCCAGAAAAATTTGCTCTCTCAAACAAGGCTTTTAATGGGAAAGCTGTTAAAATAATCACAGTGTGGCTTTGGAAGTAGTGTGACAATTTTCTAGAAGCCATCATCAAGGCTAAGGCCAACTTCTCCAATGGCAGGTACCTTGTGTAACATGCCCGCGAGGGACCTCAACGGGTTACAGTTCGGACTCGATTGTGTCGGTTCTAAATCTGAACCAAAGAATCCAACTCTGGCAAATCGGTTTGAGAAAAAACAGATTTTGAAAAGAAGTGCCAAACATGGACTGCTTTGCCAGATACAGAGTCGCCACCTAAATATTTTTTAATGGGGAAATTTAGGAAACCCTGACTCGGTGCCAAAGGCCACGCGTCCGTCATCACCAAAGTTGTCTTGGCTCGGGAGCTTGGGTACGATCGGGGAAGGTCAGCTATGAGCACCCCCTTTCGCCCGGTCTGAAGACCAGCCTCTACTAACCATGATATCCGTTTTTGAAAACGTTATGTGTTCTTATACCAATTATTAGCCTAGAATTACTATGTTATGCGCGCAGCAAACAAGTATAGACTAGATTGCCATAATTTGGAAACAAGCATTGCATATCCGTTTGTTTGGAAACGTTTTGAAATTTGCTACTCACAAGTAGGCTTAAAACACGGATTTCAACGAGTTGTTCCAACTCAAGCAATCCAACCTCCACCCACAGTCATTCAAACAATTTATCTCATATAAGCATTTAGCCACATGGTAATCATGCTGTCATGTTAACATTCACACACATGCGATATGCTAAAGCATAAATACTTACATCGTACTACGTGCCAAAACAATAAACTAGTTAGCAATCATATGCATGATCCTAGTTCATATTAGGTGGCTAATGCAACACATACAGAGATGCAGTTTAGGATAGGCTCGGCTAACCCTAAAATGGCATGTGAAATGCAATCATTCGGTGCACGTATTCAAATTAGATTTGAAGATACAATGCGGTTTGTATGATGTACCGAGCCCGGTGCATGTAAGACAAATGTATGGATGCACGCATGCATTGCATAAGGTATGCTAAAATAAACGTGCCCTAATCTACCATCATAAGCAGGTAAATAAAAGGGAAGAAAGAAGTGGGGGTTGGAAGACATACACACCACTCACACACGCTTGTTACAGATTCGCCCTCGCTCGGAGGGACCGAAAGAAAATAATACAGTCCGAATAACAAATTAACTATTCTAGCTAATTAAATTATTACAGGCCAATTAAATTAATTAAGCAAATTAATTAATCTAATTAAAACAGTAAACCGCCTCGGGAAGAGGGCCCAACGCAATGCATGCTCGGTTCCGCGCGAAAAGTCAGTGCCATGCATAGGCTGCCTCTGTTTTCCCTGCTATACACCTCTGAAGACTGCAAAAATCTCAAGGATGCCTCACTGGACATTGGAGGTCACCATCGGCTGAGTAGAATGGCCACCGGCCGTAGAATGTGATCATCGGCTGAGGATAAAGTTATCGGCCCTTACCAATGGCCGGCCGGCACTAAATGTTGCCGGTCGGCAGGAAGTTCCTGCAGAACCTGCAACTCACAGCAGCAGAGGGCAAAACCTTGCATGACAATGTAATCCAAACCATGTATGCACCAAACAAGCCTCTTATCATATATACAACTCAAAGGGACATAGTTCTTGGTTCTCGGACCATCAATCGCGCATTTCCATGCGTGATGGCCCAAGGGACTAAGTTGTGCACATTTTGATGTGAAATGCAATGCATACAATGCAAACCAACAAGCCAAAGCCCAATTCCTATCACTAGCTCAAAGAACAAGGCATTCATGCAAGATGCAACCTAAGCATATTAACTAACATGCAACATGAGCATACAAGGTACACATACAAGTATGCCACAACTATGCAAACTACTTAGAGCATGCAAGATGTAATCCAATCATGCAATATGCTAGTAATTTGACCAAGGGAATGCATGCCAAATGCAAATGATTTCAAGCATGCAACACATGTGGCCAAAACATGCAAACATGGTATAGTGTAACAACACTTGAATAGCATGCAAGGGAGGGACTTACACTAATTGGACAGCCCTAAACTAGGTCCAAAATAGTGGCCAAAGCCAAGGAAATGAGGTCCAAAACACACGCACACATGCATGCAAATGGGGTCCAATTCCTAAGGCTCAACAAAGAAGCATTGAACTACACTTAATACAACCACACATGGCATGAATTAAATGACTAACAACAGAATTTTAGCACATCAAAACAAGACCTAAAGGTCACTTAGATGGCATCTAAATGGCCTAAATTCAAAGGCATGCACAAATGCACTTTCAAGGAGCATGAAACACAAGCTCATAAGGTGTTAAGGAGGCATGCAATGCAAGCATACAAACATGTTAAAGGGACTGAAATAACATAAAAAAGGACTCCAATCCACTAAATCAAAGCAAACAAAGCATGCTATACACTTACATACTTAAGGCCAACAAGCCCAAAAATGCAAAGAGGCTATATAATGCATGCTAGGGTCGACTCAAGCAACCTAAGACAGACCTAAAGCATGGCAAAATAAGCACAAAAGCTTCACAAATCTAAGCCTAAAACATGCTAAAACAAAGGCACACAACCTAAGGCATACTAAGGCAATCACAAGGCATTACAAGGTAAGTATGCAAGGCATGCATGGTACACCAAAACCAACTTAAAACCATGTTATATTATGGCAATATAAGCATGAAAAACAGTCATGGCATGCTCAACACACACTCAAACATGGGCTCCCTTAAGAGACCAAAAATGGTTCCTTTCAAGGACAACAAGGAGAAGGGTGGCCCCCTCCTTCTTGAGACTTCAAAGCATCACCTTCACCACTGAAATCCCTCAAGATTTCAGTGGTGAAGAGACCCAAACACCAAAGTCTCGAAACTTGCACAAAATAGCACAAAAATGGAGCCTTTCAAGGCCTAAGGGTGGTCAAACACACCCAAACCATAAAACACTCTTAACAAACAATCAAGAGGGCCTAAAAACAGAACTTTTTTATGTTATACACTAAACACAAAAATAGCTCTAAGATAGGTAGAAATAGGATGCAAAAATGGGGTAAAAAGGACTAGTTTCTTACCCTTGAAGCCTTTCTTCACAAATGGTGGTTTTGTGGCCTCCTTGAGCTCCAATCCAGCCAAGAACAGCAAGAATAAGCCCTTAGAACCTCAGTAGCCCAAGGATGGTGTGATGGTAGGTGTTTGTGCACAAAACTAAGCCTAAAACACACACAAAGGCAAGAGAGGGAGAGATATAGATATAGGTTAGATACACTAATTTAAACCCTAAAACCAGAGCTCTCTAACTCTCTTCTCCAATTTGTCTAACCCTAGAACAAGGGAGAGAAGGCCTCCTCTTATAGAGGAGCCAATCTTGTAAACTTACAATGTAAGCTAACAAGAGGGCCATCCCTCCATACACGTGTATGGAGGGGAAGCAAATGCAAGACAGCTGTTTCAAAATATCTCCAAAAGCAGCTGAACAGTAGTCGGCCGGCCAAAAATGTCATTTTGACAAAATTGACTGCCGACCGGCAACATACATTGCCGGTGGCAACAAAAACCAGCCGGTGGCCTCTAGTCACTGCCGGTGGTGTGTGGGGATGCCTCACAAGGCATTCCCTGCCCCTCCAAGGCAAAACACAAGTGTTTGGTGCAAAACCATACACAAAACGGTCGAGTTCGGAGATCCTGAGGCAGGGCGCGT
Source organism: Camellia japonica (assembly GCA_030407325.1). Lineage (NCBI taxonomy): Eukaryota > Viridiplantae > Streptophyta > Magnoliopsida > Ericales > Theaceae > Camellia > Camellia japonica. The sequence goes on along the minus strand of JAPPVO010000059.1, from coordinate 140,516,776 downwards.
AGCCGAGACCTCCGGGAACTCCAAACGAACACAAACATGGATAATCACCGAGTGTTCAAATGGTGACGTCCAAGTCTTGAGGACGGTCAAAAATGGGGTGTCTACACCTTGTTTCAGCGCCCAACAATGTCCGGCTAACATAAAAGATAGGCAGGTGTTGTATTCCCTCAGCCCGTACCAACACTGCGCTAACTGCATGTTGGGAAACCGCCAAGTATAAAAAGAGTTCCTTCCCTAGTACTGGGGTTACCAACAATTGTGGGGAGGCCATGTATTCTTTCAGGCTTTCTAGAGCGCGGTCACACTTGTCATCCCACTCAAACTTGGCCTTTAGTGCCTAGAAGAACGGTCGACACCTATTCGACGATCGACTTATGAATCGATTTAGCGTAGCTGCTAGGCCAGTGAGATGTTGCACCTCCTTGACTGTGTTGGGCCTCTCAAGATCTTGGATGGATTTGATCTGAGATGGATCAACTTCTATACCCCGGTTGGTCACTAGAATGCCCAGGAATTTTCCTGACCCCATGCCGAACGTGCACTTAGATGCATTTAGTTACAGCTTGTGGGATTTCAAAATTTGAAACATCCCATCTAGGTCTTTGAGATAGTCCCCCTCATTCTTACTTTTGACCACCATATCATCTATATAAGTTTCCATTGTTCTGCCTAACAATGGCTCAAACATTTTGGTGATCATCTGTTAGAATGTTGCTGTAAACACTCCATTTTTGACCATCCTCAAGACTTGGACGTCATCGTTTGAACACTCGATGATCATCCATGTTTGTGTTCGTTTTGAGTTCTCAGAGGTCTCGGTTGCACGCCTTGCCTCAAGACCTCTCGACTTGTTTGTTTTGTGCTTGGTTGTGGACCAAACACTTGTGTTTTTGCTTCTAAGGGCAGAGAATGGCTTGTTGGCCATCCCCACACCTCACCGGCCATGGCTTGAGGCCACAGGCCCTGTTTTCTTGCTACCGGCCAAAGGTGTTGGCCAGTCAGCAATGTTTTTGGTCGGCCGACCATTGTTTTGGTCGATCGGCCACTTTTTCTGGCCGAGACCTTTTTCTTTGCCTTTTTCAGGCATTATACATACCAGCTGTGCCAGCTGGTAAGCACAGACCCTGCCCTCCATACACGTGTATGGAGGATTTGCACCCTTGTTTTAGCTTCTTGAGGAAGCTTGAACCTTTTGAACCTTTGTTTTAGCTTCTTGAGGAAGCTTGAACCTTTTGAACCCTTGTTTTAGCTTCTTGAGGAAGCTTGAACCTCTTGAACCTTTGTTTTAGCTTCTTGAGGAAGCTTGAACCTTTGCTCTAGCTTCTCCAAGAAGCTTGAACCCTCTTGTTTCTCTATAAGAGAGGGTCTCCCTCTCCTTTAGAGGGGTTCAAAAAAAAAATTGGTCTAAGGCATACAAGACTTCTCCTTCTATATCTCTATATCCAAGCTCAAAAAGTGCATGGTTCTTGCACCTTTGCATACCATCTCCCAACCTAACCCCTCCACCATCACTCTAAACATCTTGGAGGCTATTTTCAGAGGTTGAGAGGTTGTCTTTGTGGTCCAGAGGTTGCTGGTCCTTTTGTGCTACAAGGGTAACACACTTTCTCCCTTTTAAGGCTTTATTTTGCTTCATCTTTTAGCTATACTTGCAAGCATATTTGAGCTTTGGTGTAAACTAAAAAAAGTCTTATTTTGAGGCCCTTAACATGTTTGTTTAAGATCATTTTTCTGTTGGGGGTCGTCTACCCCCTTGCATGCTTCATTTTACCTTGTTTTGAGCCATACGTTAGAGCATTTGTGTTGGCCTTTGTTTGGCCTTTTAGCCACTGAAATCCAGTGGATTTTCAGTGGCTAGCATGATGTTTTGAGTGCCAAAATCAGAGAGGGGTGACCCTCTCTCTCCTTGTTTTGTTTTCTAGCATTTTTGGCCTTACAAATGAGCCCTTATTTGCATGCTTCCAAGCCATGTTTCAGGCCATTTTTGATGAGTTTTAGGACCTACATAGGCTCTTTCCAGAGCTTTTTTTCCATATTGGATGTCCATCTTGCATGTGTAGAATAACCCTCTTCATAGCATATCAAAGGAGCATCTCATTCTTGCATGCATTAACCATGTTTTAGTGGGTTTTTGGGCTTTATTTGGCATGTCATACCTCTAAATTTTTCTGATTTAGTGGCCTCTTGATTGCCTCACATGCTTGTAGTGCAAATCCTCTTTACTAGCTTACATTGCATGCTATTTTGGCCTTTGATTCTAGCAACTTTTGGCCATGCCTTAAACTGATTTTGTGCATGTTTTGGACTGCCTTAGCTCTGTTCTTAGGCCTCATGGTCGAATGATGTTTTGCTATGCATGGTTGTAGTTCAATACCCTTGCCTAGCTTTGAGTTTTGAAGCCTATTGCATGCGTATTTTGAGGTGTTTCCATGTTTTGGAATCATTGTGAATCATATTTCAGAGCTTATATGTATGCCATATTCCCATGTTTTCCACTCTTTAAATGTGTTTTAGAGTTATGCATGAATACCTCATTTTTGGACCATTGCATGAGCTTCATTTCCACGCTTTGCGAGCCATCATTTTAGTCCATATTTGCTACTGTTTTGGCTTGCATAGGGACTTTTTGGGGCTGGTTTGGCCATTTGAGTATTGCTTTACACGCCTATAGTGTAATCCACTTCACTAGTTTCAGTATTTGGGCCATCTAGCATGCATTGTGTGAGGTGTTTGCATGATTCGGCACCATCTTGCATGTCATTTCAAAGCTGGAAAATATGTGATTGTATGCCATATTTCATGCTTACCATGCTTTGGTGGAGTTGCACTTTGTGCCTTAGGTTTGGTCCCTTGCATTTGTGCATGTTTGCATGTGTGTTGTTGCTTCATTTTCATCATGTTTGGCCACTGATTTGAGTGTGGCTGAGGCCCATTCATTTTAGTTTAAGTCCATCTTGCATTTTATATGCCATATAGTCCATATTGTTGCATGATTGACCATTGCATTGTGTATGCCTTGATCGTCTCATTGATAGTCTCCATATGTGCATTGTGTATGCCATTCTTAGTTCATAGCATTGCGTATGCTAGTCGCACCCTTGTATGTCATCCTTTGCATGTTTGCATCATTTAGTCGCATTGCATTTAGGTTGCATGCTAGAGTAACATTCATACCTTGCATTGTTTGTTGCATTGTGTTTGGAATAGGAGTTAGTCCAAACACGGGAAATGAGGGACGTTTCGTACTCAAAGTGACGAAACGTGCCTCGATTCCCGGTCGCCGACACTCTTGACGACACATGATGGAGTTTAGGCATTTATGTGTTCATATGTGCATTCATTCTATATTAAGTTGTGCAATTCGGTTCCTCGGCCATCATGTATCGAGATGTGTGATTGGTGGCCCGATGGTCGAGAGCTATACTCCCTTGAGTTCATAGCATGATAGGGAGGGTGGTCGTGCATACATTTGGCTTGTAAATTCCATGCCATGCACTGTCTGTCCTCTGTTGCAGCAAAACCAGTGTTTTACAGGAAGAAATGGCCGGTCGGCCACTTTCAGTGCCGGCCGACTACCAGTATCCAACCGATGGCCTCATCTTTGGTCGATGACTATCCTCCCATGGCCGGTAGTCCTGTCTCCTAGCCGGTGACCTCCCACAGTGCTCAGGGAGTGGTTCAAAAGTAGCCTTGGGACTTGCGCAGCTTTCAGGGGCATGAAACAGTGCAAACAGAGGCAACAGTTGGCATGGTAACGGATTTCCGAGCGAGGCGAATCGAGCATGCATCATCCAATCATTTCGAGGCGGAGCTGCGGCGGCCTCTTTAATTTCATACTTAGATTGTTTTGTAATTAATTTGTTAATTAATTAAGGGCTTTGTAATATTTAATTAGCTAGGGTAGTTGATTGATTATTCGGTCTGTATTATTTATTCGGACCATCCGTCGAGAGGGCGAATTTGTAATAAGTGTGCGTGCGTGTGTGAATGTCTTCCAACTCCACGTCTTTCTCCCTTTTACTTACCTGCTTTTGATGGTTAGTTTTAGGTCATGTTTCAATTAGCATACCTTATGTTAGCATGTTTGCATACATTCATTCGTATTGCATGCACCGGGCTCGGCGCATCATACTGATTGCATAGCATTTCAATTCCAACTTGAATACGTGTATCAAGTTGCCACATTTCACATGCCATTCTTAGAATAGCCGAGCCTATTTTAGTTGCATTTTGTATGTGTTGCATTAGCCATCTTAACATGAACTAGGATCATGCATGATTCCTAACTAGTTTCTTGTTTTGGCTCGGAGTACTAGGTAAGCTTTTATGCTTTAGCATCTTGCATGAGTGTGAGTGTTGCCATGATAGCATGCTTGCCATGAGGCTATCTGCTTATGTGATATAACTGCCAGAATGCCTGTGGGTGAAGGTTGAGTTGCTTGAATTGGGATAATTCATCGAAATCCGTATTTTAGCCTACTTGCGAGTAGCAAAATTCAAAACCATTTCCAAACAAACGGATATGCGATGCTTTGTTCCAAGTTAGGGGATCTAGTCTATACTTGTGTGCTGTGTGCATCACATAGTAATCTTAGGTAGGCTAATAAACCGGAATAAGAACGCATGTGTTTTCAAAAAAACTTGATATCATGTTTAGTAGTGGCCGATCTTTGATCTGGCGAGCGGGGGGTTCATCATGAAATGACCTTCCCCAATCGTACCCAAGTTCCCGAGCCGAGGCAACTTTTGGATGACGGACACGTGGCCTTAGGCACGAGTTAGGGTTTTCTAAATTCCCCCAAAACAAAATATTTAGGTGCGACTCTGTATTTGGCAAAACAGTCTATATTTGGCACTTCTTTCTAAAAATCTGTTTTTCAAAACGATTGCCGGATTTGGACTATCACGACCCAACCCCAGTACCCAAAGGCTCAGCGTCGTAACAAGATAAAAAAAATAAAGTAATTCGGATAATTCTGTAGTCACAGCGCAAGCGGATAAATTAAATAAATTAAAATAAATAACTGGGTACCAACTGTTTATTTAAAAGGAAATAAAACATAGTCATTTGAGCTTCACTGTATTACAAGAGTTTAATAATAAAAGATAGAAAACAAAATAACATAGCAATTCATTTTCCATCTTGATCCCGCAAAACCTCATCACCACTGAAAGGGGTAACAGCTATAAGCACATAGCAGAGTGAGAAATATTATACTATGAGGGGCACAAAATGGCCATGGATATTTATTTAAGTTAAAACATTATAATTGAGTTGAGTTGAATACACAAATTAATTAAGTGCCAGAAACTGAAATAATCACTATAACCACGGTACATCATTAAGTGACAAGCACTACACTGGTCAATGGATCCACGACAAACACTAGACCACAAAGTGGTCAAACACTAGCCAATGGTTATTTAAGTCCCCCAAGGCATGGGACTCCCGTGGTGGTACTCACAAAACATATTTTCATATAAGGTCATAGCCAAATATTCTTTAAAAGTAAAACAAACTTATCCATGGATTTCCTTTTAAACAAATAGGGTTCAGAAAATAAACCACGTAACTGAAACTTTTATAAAACATAACTTTTATTAATATACTAATAAAATATAACTTTTATAAAATAGATTTTTGGTAAGTCAAAACATACATAAAATACATTTTGGAGACTCAAGGTAAATATAATCACCTTAAATTAATTCCTTTATCCTTTCTTTCCACCACCACTCAAGATCTCACCCCCGTTCTCTTTTCTACTCTCTATTTATTTGTTTTTTTCCGTCGCTTTAACATACAAAACTTCTCTATTTATAGGACAAAAAGTCTTGGGTAATAGCTACTGAGACTTCCGTAATTGACGCGGTCCACACCCTTATCTCTTCATTTAAATCCTGCTTTTATCTTTTTTTTTCCTTTGACCAAGGACTTCTGTTGACCATTTGACCATTTTTTTAATTTAAAAGTTATTACCTTCTTTGGTAATTCAAGATGACTCCTAAAACTTACGTATAATGATAAGTTAGGTTCATGTCTAAAAACCTCATTACCCAACTATAAATCACCACTTACCACTTACTAAAATATTTAATGTATAATATTTCACAACGTATTTCTTTAATCATAAAATTCTCAATCTCCTAATTATGCATTTATTTATTATCATTTATTTATTATTATTATTATTATTATTATTATTATTATTATTATTATTATTATTATTATTTATTTTATTTATTTTTTATTTTATCGTAATGTTAAATTTAAAACATTCGGGTGTCACATTTCTCCTCTCTTCTCCTTAAAAGAAGTTTGTCCTCAAACTTGACGTACCTTGGTTTTCGAAGAGGTGTGGGTATTTGACTCGCATTTGGCTTTCAGTTTCCCACGTTGCTTCTTCGACACGATAATTTCTCCATAAGACCTTTACGAGGGGTATAGTTTTATTTCGAAGGATCTGATCACGACGATCGAGAATCCGTACAGGTTGCTCTTCGTAGGAGAGATCTTCTTGAACTTCTAGGTTCTCATGATCGACAACATGCTCTGGATCTCGAAGATATCGACGAAGCATCGAAACATGAAACACATTATGGACATTGGATAGTTCGGATGGAAGCGCAAGACGATATGCTACAGGACCAATCCTTTCGAGTATCTCGAATGGGCCGATGTATCGTGGTCTCAACTTTCCTCGTTTTCCAAATCGGATTACCCCTCTTGTCGGTGAGATTTTAAGGAACACATGATCTCCTATTTGAAATTCTAAGTCTCGTCTTCGTGTATCTACATAGCTTTTCTGGCGGCTCTAGGCAGTGCGAATTCGTTGTTGGATGAGTTGAATTTTATCACTCGTTACTTGCACGATTTCGGGGCCTAATAATTTTCTGTCTCCGACTTCCGTCCAACACAGAGGTGATCGACATCTTCTTCCATACAGTGCCTCGTACGGTGCCATTCCAATACTTGCATGGTAGCTATTATTATACGCGAACTCCACTAAAGGTAGGTGGTCATCCCAGTTACCTTTGAGGTCTAGTACGCACAAACGTAACATATCTTCCAAAGTCTAGATCGTCCGTTCAGATTGCCCATCAGTTTACGGGTGGTAAGCCGTGCTAAACCTTAGAGTGGTTCCCAAAGCTTCCTGTAATTTGTTCCAGAAGTGAGACACGAAACAGGGGTCTCTATCGGATACGATTGAAACTGGGGTGCCGTGCAAGCGAACGATTTCCTTAATGTAGAGAGTAGCGAACTTAGAAAGGGAGTACATGATTCTGATTTGTAGAAAATGCGCCGACTTCGTCAATCGATCTACGATAACCCATATTGCATCATTCTTCGAGACTGATTGCGGTAGCCCAACCACGAAGTCCATAGTAATGTGTTTCCACTTCCATTCAGGAATAGGGAGTGGTTGCAACATTCCTGCAGGTCTCTGATGTTCCGCTTTAACTTGTTGACAACGCAGGCATTTGGAGACATGGCTTGCTATGTCTTTCTTCATTCCTGTCCACCAGAAATATTCCTTCAGATCGTGATACATCTTCGTATTGCCAGGATGGATCGCAAACCTCGAACTATGAGCTTCTACCAATATCCTTTTCTTGAGTTCTGGAAAGTCGGGTACACAAATTCGATTTCAAAATTTTAGCATCCCATTGCTTATTGTAAAGTTAGGATCAGGCGTGTTTCCTTGCTCCTCATACTTTTTCTTCAAAATTTTATCTTCACATTGGCGGGCTCTAATTTCTTCCATCAACTCGGGTTCCACGATTACGTTGGCGAGCAATCCATGGATTTTGCAAGGAACGAGGGTACATGCCAAACTTTTGGTCATTTTTCGACTTAATGCGTCTGCCATTACATTAGCTTTGCCGGGATGATGATGGATCTCTATATCGTAGTCCTTCATAAATTCTAGTCATCGTCGTTGCCTCATATTCAATTCCTTCTGTGTAAACAGATATTTGAGACTTTTGTGATCGGTGTAGATTTCGCAGGCTACTCCGTAGAGATAATGACGCCAGATTTTGAGGGCGAAGATCACCGTAGCCAATTCTAGATCATGAGTTGGATAGTTCCTTTCGTGAGTCTTTAGTTGGAGAGAGGCATAAGCAATGACCTTCCCGTTTTGCATAAGAACGCATCCCAAACCATTGTATGAAGCATCGCTGTAAATTATAAACCTTCTGCTTCCGCGGGGAGCGCTAGTATCAGAGCCGTCACGAGTCTGTCCTTCAATTCTTGGAAGCAACGTTCCTGCTTATCCGTCCATTCAAAGGGTGTGTTCTTTTGAGTTAGCTGGGTCAAGGGTGAAGCTATCTTCGAGAAGTCTTGCACAAAGCATCGGTAGTAGCCGGCTAGGCCCAAGAAGCTTTGAATCTCGGATACGTTAGTAGGTCGTGGCCAATCCACGATTGCTACAACCTTTTGGGGATCAACTGAAATGCCATCTTTGTTAATGACGTGACCGAGAAAGTGTACACTAGTGATCCAGAATTCGTATTTCTTCAACTTGGCATAGTTTGTGATCACGTAATGTCTGTAGAACTTTTCGCAAGTTGTGTTCATGATATTCTGGCGATTTGGAGTATATGAGGATATCGTCAATGAAGACAATGACGAACTCGTCAAGATAGGGTTTGAATACTCGATTCATGAGGTCCATAAAGGCCGCTAGAGCATTGGTGACGCCAATGGCATGACGAGGAACTCGTAGTGCCCATAACGGGTTCTGAAGGCAGTCTTTTCGATGCTTTCCGTTTTGACTTTTAGTTGATGGTAACCAGAACGCAAGTCAATCTTTGAGAACGCTTGGGTGCCTTGTAGTTGATCAAACAAGTCGTCAATTCGTGGCAGGGGATACCGATTTTTGATGGTGACTTTATTTAGCTCTCGATAGTCAATACATAACCTCATTGTACCATCCTTTTTCTTTACGAACAGTACCGGAGCTCCCCATGGTGAGGTACTTGGTCGGATGAAGCCTTTATTCAGTAGTTCTTGGAGTTGAGTTTTTAGTTCTTTCAATTCTGCCATGGACATGCGGTAAGGGGTCTTTGAGATTGGTTGTGTACCAGGTTGGGTTTCAATGGTCAACTCGATTTCCCGATCAACTAGGGTGCCAGGCAAGTCTTCAGGAAACACATCCGGAAATTCTCGAACTACAGGGATCGCATCAAGTGTGGGGGTCTCTTGTTGAGTATCAATCACATAACAGATATAACCCAACAAAACCCTTTCTTAGCAGTCGTTGGGCTGTTATGAAGGATATAATACAGGAAGGGGAGAGGCTCCAGTTCCTTCGAAGACAAGCTCGAGTTGGTTTGGTGACCTGAGGAACCTTTTTGGCTTTACAATCGATAGAGGCACGATTAGCAGCTAACCAATCCATTCCTAAGATTACATCAAATACTAATGCCAAGGGGTATCAAGTCTACTAAGGTGTAAGTTTCACCTTTTAAGGATATAGTACAAGATTTGTATACATCAGTACTAAGGGCGGAATTTCCATAGTGAAAAGACACAGATAGTATGTATCCTAAGGGTTCGGGTGTTGATGTCAACTTGGTAACAAAGTGTGGTGTAACAAAAGAATAAGTTGAACCAAAGTCAAAGAGAACATGGGCTAAGTGACCACAAACAGATAGTGTACCTGACACAACATTTTCAGTAACTTATGGGTTTCCAGGCACCAGGGCAAAAGCTCTTCCTTGGCGTTTTTGGTCCTTTCTCGTTCCTTCAAGTACTGCGGGTTTTTGGACTGGTTCAAAGGGGCGGACGAGCGTTGGACAATTCCTCAGCCAATGGCCAACTTGGCCACATCTAAAGCATGTTCTCGTATCTTGACGGCATGGTCCCAATGAATCCGTCCACAGGTAGAGCAAGTTGGAGTGGTGCCTCCTTTAGGGTTTGTAGGGCTTTGATTGCTTGGACCGGTTGAACTGGTTGTGCTCGTATTTATTCTCTTGGAGGTGCGACACCGGGCCTTCTGTTATCTCTTTCCCAAAATCGCTTCCTCTGACTTGGCTCCCAGATCGCAAGGCTTTAATTCCTTTTTCCGCAATGTATGCTCGATCTACCACCACCACCGCATAGGTTGGTAGTTTCAGAACCTCCAGCCTGTCCTTAATTTCAAGATCCAACCCTGCTTCAAATTTCCTGGCTTTTCGAGCTTCAATGGGAATGACATATGTCGCGAACCGGGCCAGCTGTGTGAACTTACTTTCATATTCAGCCACTGTCATGGTTCCTTGCCTTAGATGTATGAATTCTGACGCTTTTTGTTCCCGTAGTGAATCTGGAAAGTACTTTTCATAGAATACTTCTAAAAATCTCGCCCAAGTCACAATATCTTCCTTTTCCAAGGTAAGCACTATTCTTGTGCATCGTCCTTGAAGGTGAAGGTGGCAAAAGTCACCTTCTGTCTTTCTGTGCAAGGTAGTGCGCGGAAGATTTTCTCTATCTCCCTAACCCAAGCCTCTGCTACTAGTGGGTTTGGGTTGCCAATAAACGTACTGGGTTTCAGATCTTGAAATTGTTTAATCGTAGTCGATTCTTCTCGTCTTTCTAATGTCCCATTGGTTATGCTGCTTTGCAAGGCCTGTAAAAAGTTGGTGACTACCCTTTCCATGATCTGTTCCATTGGGATGTACCGCTGACTGATGATCTGTTTTCATTTCCTTCGTTGGCCATTACTACAAGGCAAAATGATATAAGCGTGACATCATATTAAAACAATTTTGATACAACGTCATATATAACATATTAGTTCTATTATCACCACATTCGTATATATCGTATATATCGTATTAGTTTTGCCATTAATATCACCACTTTCATATATCATATAATAGTTTTACCATCATGTTAATATTACCACATATACATCACATTAATACCATATACATCATTATTACCATACATAGGGTGTTAGTCTGGCGGTCACAAATCAATGTCTAATCCTACTAATACAAAAAGATTAGACTACTCATGGTCAGCTCACAAAAGGGTCTTCTGGTCAGACATCTAAAATGGTCCATTAGGCCACCAGGAGAACTGACCTCGGAAAACTGGTCCATGAAACAACCCCGGAAACTCACTTTGCATGATGGACTCAAACTCCCACCCACTAAGCTCAACTCCGAAGCAGCTCCATACTACCTGAACCATGCAAACAGGAGCACCGTGATCATAACCCCAGAATTCCCGTCCAGTAATCCGTATCGGTGTCTCCAGGTATGATGCACCGTCGGTAAAGTCCACAGCTGGGGTATAGACAATGTGCTGGGGAGGTGGTGTCGTGGTGCGAATGTGGCTACTAGGATATGCGGTCCCTCCTCTCTGCAAAGCCTACGGGTAGAGGTGCGACCAGAAAATGTGGTGGTTCTATGTCCGGAGCAAGACCAACAACGTGGGTCGGTCCTATGTACCTTTCACGAGTGCTACCTCGGCTAAGTCTCCAGAATAATAAGTCCTCATTGGGGTCAGCCTATAAGTAAACGGATCTTTCCATGAGATGGTCAAGTGTTGGATGGGCTTGCCTGACAAGACTCTCTGAGTCACCCCAGCCCTCTAATTGGTTCAGGAGGAGATGAGCTTCTAGGGGCTCGTACCAGAATAGCTCCAATAGGTTCGCCATGTCCTACAACACAAGAAAACTTAGCCTAGACATATATATAACATGGCTTATATGCGTTAGACATATCACATAATAATGCAAGTTTAATACATTTTTTTTTTTGTGAAAATTATATAAATTTTTAAAAACTTGTACTATATATATATTTTATTATTCATTATTATATATTATTATTATTGTTATTATTATTATTATTATTATTTTAAAACCATTGCTCTGATACCACTTTTGTCACGACCCAAACCCGGTACCCAAAGGCTCAGCGTCGTAACAAGATAAAAAAATAAAGTAATTCGTAATTCTGTAGTCACAGCACAGCAAGCGGATAAATTAAATAAATTAAAATAAATAACTGGATACCAACTGTCTATTTAAAAGGAAATAAACATAGTCATTTGAGCTTCACTATATTACAAGAGTTTAATAATAAAAGATAGAAAACAAATAACATAGCGATTCATTTTCCATCTTGATCCCGCTAAACCTCGTCACCTGAAAGGGTAACAGCTATAAGCACATAGCAGAGTGAGAAATATTATACTATGAGGGGCACAAAATGGCCATGGATATTTATTTAAGTTAAAACATTAATTGAGTTGAGTTGAATGCACAAATTAATTAAGTGCCAGAAACTGAAATGATCACTATAACCACGGTACATCACTAAGTGACAAGCATTACACTGGTCAATGGATCCACGACAAACACTGGACCACAAAGTGGTCAAACACTAGCCAATGGTTATTTAAGTCCCCCAAGGTATGGGACTCCCGTGGTGGTACTCACAAAACATATTTTCATATAAGGTCATCGCCAAATATTCTTTAAAAGTAAAACAAACATATCCATGGATTTCCTTTTAAACAAATAGGGTTCAGAAAATAAACCACGTAACTGAAACTTTTATAAAACATAACTTTTATTAATATACTAATAAAATATAACTTTTATAAAATAGATTTTTGGTAAGTCAAAACATACATAAAATACATTTTGGAGACTCAAGGTATAATATAACTCACCTTAAATTAATTCCTTTATCCTTCTTTCCACCACCACTCAAGATCTCACCCGCCGTTCTCCTTTCTACTCTCTATTTATTTGTTTTTCCGTTGCTTTAACATACAAAACTTCTCTATTTATAGGACAAAAAGTCTTGGGTAATAAGCTACTAAGACTTCCGTAAATTGACGCGGTCCACCCTTATCTCTTCATTTAAAATCTTGATTTTATCTTTTTTTTCTTTGACCAAGGACTTCTGTTGACCATTTGACCATTTTTTTAATTTAAAAGTTATTACCTTCTTTGGTAATTCAAGATGACTCCTAAAACTTACGTATAATGATATGTTAGGTTCATGTCTAAAAACCTCATTACCCAACTATAAATCACCACTTACCACTTACTAAAATATTTAATGTGTAATATTTCACAACGTATTTCTTTAACCATAAAATTTCCAATCTCCTAAATTATGCATTTTTTTATTATCATTTATTTTATTATTATTATTATTATTATTATTATTATTATTATTATTATTATTATTATTATTATTTATTTATTTATTTTATCGTAATGTTAAATTTAAAACATTCGGGTGTGTCACATGGACTCTTTGGTGATTTATCGTTCTCGCACTGCACTTTGCGGGATTAGATTCAGAACCGTAACATTCGAGTCCGAACTGTAGTGAGCCCAATGAACAAAACGGGATTTTCCTAGGACGTTCGGGCGCGTCTACAGTTGCCCCCAAATTTTTTAGGCCAAAGGGCGCGACCTTGTAACAATATAATCCCCTAGGAGTTGTAAATGATGTGACCTCCTGGTTCAATTTATACATAGCGATCTAATGGTAACCGCGATACGCATCAAGAAAGCTAAGTCGGTTATGCCCTGCAGTTAGGTCCACCAGTTGGTCTACTCGTGGTAGAGAAAAGCTGTCTTTCGAGCACGCTTTGTTGACTGTTTTGTAGTCCACGCAAACGCGCCATTTGCCGTTCTTTTTTGATACCACTACCGTGTTGGAAATCCACCCTGGGATAATGTACATCTCTGATTGCCTCTGTTTCCAGCAGGTTTCTCACTTCTTTCGCCACTATCTCTGCGTGGTGGAGTGTCGATCGGCGAGTTTGCTATATAATTGGTCTGGCGGTTGGGTGGACATTGAGTTGATAGTAGATGAAGTTGGGGTCAATGTCGGGCATGTCATACGGCGTCCATGCAAGCACTTCAATGTTAGAGGTCAAAAATTTTATAATCTCTGTTCTCTTGGTGCTGGACAGAGACGAGTCAAGCAAAAAGGACCTCTCTGGATTTTTCTCATCTGTCTTTACCTCTACCAAGTCTTCCATTGCCTTCTATTCGGCTGCTTTGCCGACGTCTATGAACAATTTGTTGCTTTCTGGCTCTTTTACCATTTGTATGAACCCTTTTGCAGCCCGGCTGCCGTTACTGTAACGAAACACTATTGGACATGATTTGGTCTCCTAAGACTTCTTCAATCATTTCAGTTTGTTGTGGAACCGTAACACCTGGTGGTAGGTTGATGCCACCACTCGCATGGCGTGCAACCATGTTCTTCCAAGATTATGTTGTAAGTAGAAGGGACTTTCAATACCTAAAATTTCACCTGTTTTGTCATCATTCTTGCTTTGACTGTCAGAATTATCTTGCCAACCGGCCATTCTGGCATTGAGTTGAAGCCGACTAGGGGAGATGTTGCGGATGCTAAGTCTTTGTCCTCTAATTTTAGTTGCTTGAAGGTCTCGTAGTACATTATCTTGCATAAGCTCCTTTGGTCAATTAGGATCCGCTTGATGTCGAAATTTTTGACGCGCAGAGTAACCACCAGTGCGTCATTGTGAGAATTTTGTAACCTTGCTAAGTCTTTGTTAGAAAAAGTGATGACGTTTGTTGCCTTCGTTTTTTCCTTTTTCACGGTAGGTTATGCACTTAGTACCTCTCTCATGTGCTCAGCCTTTTTGATCATCCCTCTGAGTTTACATACTTGTTCAAGTTCGATGATCCCATGTATTACATTGATTATGCCTTGGGGCGAACCGTCGACCGGCATCCCATCTAGCTTGTTGCGGTCCTGGGGGGTTGGCCATGTTCCCCCTTCAATATATTGGTCCAGGTGGCCTGCGGCTACTAACTCCTCCAGATGTTGCCTTAATGGCGTACAGTTTTCAGTTTGGTGCCCCTTTTCATCATGGAAGGTGCAATGGTAGCTATCATCGTAGCCCTTTTGTGCTTCTCCCAACTTGGCTGGCCGTCGAACGAAGGATTCATTGCGTATCTTGCTAAGAATTCGGTAAATAGGTTTATTGAATACCATGGTGATGACAGTGCGGACTCTCAACTTCCTTGCTTGGGGCTCCTCTCTGTTGGCTCATCTGCATCACCCATTTTTGCTTGGTTGTTCTTCCCACCCACCCGACCGTCTTAACTTTTGCCGCAGGTTTTTTGTCTGGCATCGCTGTTGTGCCAACTTTTGCTTTGGTGCGAGCGACATCTTCTTCTATTTAGATGTGCTGATGCACTCTTTCCATTAGGGCCTCCATTGTGAGGAGTGGCATTATCGTCATTGAATCCCTTAATTTATTGCCAGCCGACAAACCTCGTTTGTACTGTACGATAGCTAGGTTTGTAGGACAATCTCCAATCTGATTAAAAGTCTCCCAATACCGGTTATTGTAAGACCTCAATGTTTCCTTCTCGCCCATGTCTATGGAGAGAAGCTGGTCAATCTCCACTGGCATCTTGGTGTTCGTTCTGAATTTGGTCACAAATGCCTCCGCTAGTTACGCCCATGAAGCTATGCTTCCTTCTAGCAACCTTTCAAACCATGTTAAACCCAGGTCATCAAGGCTGAGAGGAAACAAGATACACATTAGAGCCTCGTTTCGCCGATACACGGCCATAACCTGGCGAAAGTGGCTCAAGTGTATATAGGGGTCTGACTTCCCTTCATAAGTAGTGAATTTGGGCTGGTGAAAACCTGAGGGTAATGGTGCGTTCTCTATTGCCGGAACAAACGGCGAGCTCTACAACCTCACTAACGCTTTGTTTGTTGGTTCGTAAGCAAGGCGTGGTTCTGGCATTCTAACCTCGATACTTCCATGTGTTCTAGGAGCCAACCGTTGTAGCACAGAGACTCTACCGGGGTCGCGAGCCTAAATGTCTTCTCTCCTTCGAGCCCTTTCCTCTAGCACTGTACATAGGTCTGTCGACCTAGGCAACTTTGTGTGCCTAGATGTTGTTTGGTGCGAATGCGAGGGCCGATAACTGCTTCCCTCCGTATACGACCTTTCAGTCCTCGTTCTCTCAAACCTGGAGTAACGAGTCTTAGAGGTTCTTGACCGTGTGTCGCCTGTCCTGAGCCTCCTACTTTCCGTTTGAGAGGGTGTGACTTGCCTGTCACGATCCTTTGAGTGGCGAAAGTGCGCTCTGCTTTTGCCTACCTATTCTTCTACCATCCATTTTCCTTTTATCTGGCACTTCATGGTTTCCATGTCTACTGCCATCCTTCGTATCAATTCGTCTTGCTCCCTTACGTGATCTTCCAGAACCTGAGGATCCATCATCCGCCTCTGCCTTTTAGGGCTTTGGGAGCGACGAGGACTGAAGCCCTATCTTTCTTGTGTATCCCTTTGTGGGTGCCGTCGCTGGGGATCTAACTTTTCCATGGACGGGATAAAAGGTAAACCTTCGCGCCTCCTGTCATCCTCCGGGGTTTGCCTATCAATAGCAGAATGTGGCAAGTCTTCATCGTGCGTCATAGATTTTAACTAAAGAGGAAACTTAATCAAAAGGTTTTGTTTTTTTAGTTTGCTTCCCACAAACGGAGCCAATTGTACGAGCACGAAATAATCTTCTCGTATAATCTTGTAAAACAAGTTTGCACTCCTCCAAATGTCGTCGCTATACTACCTGAAAATACAAACGTGAGCTAGCCGGCGGGTGTGTGTCGGAAACCTTTCTGATGCCTGAGTTAGCAACATAGACAATAGACACAAAAACCCTGTGTATTTGAGAGTAAGAATTGTGATACCTGTACATAGGTCATATGATGAGCTTTTATAGATTCTGTCTAACACAATCCTAGTAGGACTCCAATTATCCTTAGCAGAGTCCTCCTAAGAATCACACTCCCAGTATAATGCCTACCCTTGTAACACCCTGCTCACTGCTAACCTAGTGAGATGATTTTTACCTCGGCTCGGTTGACGCGATCAACCAAGCTAGCTTGTCTCTACCGTGTTCTTAATGCAATAATGAGGTAGACGGTGTTTTGCCTAGCTATACTTAGCCCGGCCTATCTCCTTGATAACACCTCGGCCAGCTTACCAAGCCTAGCTTTAAATAGCCAGGTCAGACTTTCTACGGCGTCTTTGCCCTTTTTGGAACCCAGATGACCTGGGACCGAGCTATTTAAAGCTCTCACCCCAGCCCGTAATTCGGCCCAAAGTTAAAGTAGATGGATCAAGCGCGGCCCAATCTCTTCTCCTAAATTACCCTTTCAGGTAGTAAGGCAATGACAGTGACTAGAGGATGCTAAGTAAGAGCACTAAGGAAGGGGGGAGTAAAGTGGCAGCCAGTAGTCGACGATAGACGGTAAACAATGGTTAAGGTTAGGGTTTGTTAAGGAAGAAGAAAAAGATGAGGGTAATATGGTATTATATGAAAATTATTGGTGTGTATTAAGACAAAATTAACATATTCAATTTGTGTGTGGTGTGAACTTAGTAAATGGTGTGTACTGAGAGTAATAATGGTATGTAAATAAAATCACCCTTCTTCTTATAACCCCCACCTTTTCTATTTTTTTTTAATTCCAATTTTGTCCTAACATAAAATTTCATTTTTACCCTTATTCATAATCTTCTAACCCTAATTTTCTAAACCCTAACCCTAGCCCCTCTCAACTCTAGCTACCACCTCCACCTGCTGCCACCAATACTTCCATCTCTGTCTCCCTCTTCTCTTCTTTTTTTCTTATTCTTTCGAAAACCCCAGGTTTTCATCTCTCTCTCTTTCTCTCTTGCGCGCGCTTGCTTTAGCCGTCGCCACTATAATCCTTCTCTCTCTACGCGTGGTTGGGTCGCTAGGATTTGGAGATGTAATGATAGTGCTCACGGAGTAGTGAAAAGGCGACAATGATGGTAGGGCGTCAAACAACTTCGTCGACTATTCAACTTTTGACTCGGAGATGTCGCCCCACTCGTCGATGACTCTAGCAGAAGCATCGTCGTCAGATGAGAAGTTGTAAAGGATGTCGAATGTGAGAGGTTTGTCGAAAAGTGGGTCGAAGGCGGAGAAATGGGTGGTGGATAATATGGGGTTTACGATGGTGATGGTGATGGTGGTGTTGGAAATGAGAGAAAATGGCTAGGAAAGTGGTAACGGGGCAACAAAAAATGGCAACGACCGGCAGTGAGAAAAGGTTATGAGTTGTGGGTTCAAATAAGAGGGGTATAGTTAGGATTATGGTGGGGGTTCAAAGAGAAAATGAGAGAGACTCAATTAAGTGGGTAGGGATTCAAAGAAGTAGAGGGTCCAAAGAAATATGATAGGGGGTAAATAGCAGCTCTCTTACTTGATCTAAGAACAATTAATCCTAGCCTCATTTGGCAAGTTGGGTTGGGAGTTAAAATAATTAATAAGACAAAATATTCAATCACATCACTCTCTCTATTTTTTGTACGTCTTTTCATAAAAAAAATAACTAAAATAACATACACCCAAACACTCTGACCACAAAAAATTCACAACATTTCATTTATATTGTTTGGATACAAACTTTCGAGCAAAAGTCAAATTTAAGTAATTAGCAACCTTTATTTATAATCTTTCATTTTTTAACAATTTCATAAAATTTAAGGGAAAAAAGTAATGATTCTATAATACGCATCCGTTGGTTACGCTTTTTGTAATATTTGATTATAATTTATTAGAGTGTTAGTTATGATAAATTGTAATATTAGTTATGTCATTATTTTAGTTATGAATAAAAAAGTCTTTGGTTATTTCTTATGTAATATTTAGTTATAACCTTTTTTTTTTTTTTTTTTCAAATTTTAGTTATGATTTATATAAAAATTGTGTTATGATATTTGTGGTAATTAATCTCATAAATATCATAACTTACGTTTAAGAGTGTATGAAAGCATTATCCAAGGAAAAAAATATTATTTGACTTTTGGTAAAAAATTTGATTATTTATTAATTTTACAAAAATAATTACAAATGTATGATAAAATAATTATAATAAATTTTTCATTAAATTTAAATTTAATAAAAAAATATAATGAATAATTAGAGATGCTCGAGATTGGGAGCAATTAAGGTTAAGTTTGTCATAACACAAAAAAGTCAAAAAGTCACTATCCTATTTAAGTCACATTATCTTATTTTCACATCACTCTTCTACCACATCACTTCAAACACAACCCATATTTTATAAAAAGTCAAAAAATAAACTTATTGGGATCATCCAAACAATCTCTAGAACGTGCCAGGTGAAAATTTGAGCTGTTTTAGTTTGGCTCTAGTTTGAGCTCAAAATCAATTTGGAGTTCGATTGTTTTGTGATGAAAACCCGGCCCGAATTAGGCCCGTTCAACGGTATTTAAAAGGCGGCAAATCAATGGATGGGGGGTTTTAACGCGCAGTCAGCTCGCAGAGATTTGGAAAACTCTTCGTCCGACATTCCCAAGGTAAGACGAACATTCTCTCCCTTGAACTCTCCCTCAAATTTTGATTTTCAATTCCAATTTTATAATCACGAGGTTGCTCTCAATTTCAAGTTCTCTGTTCTCAGATTCGAAACGATGAATTGGGTTCAGCGCAAGATCTATCTCTACAACGTCACTTTCGGACTCTACATGTTAGATTGGTGGGAGCGTTGTCTCTTTAGTATCCTCATCTTCATTGATTTGTCAATTTCTTGATTTATTTGTTTGAATCGAGGGTTTAATTTGCATTATAAACTCAACAGATCTGCACAATTGCAAAACTAGATCACTTGGCTTTTTCTTCCCATTAATTGTGTTTGATTTTTGGGATTTTTTTGCAAATTTTTTTTTTTTCAATTTTTATGGGTTTTTGAATGAAAGATCAGTGCTTTGAGTTTAGGTTTTGGTGATTGTGAATTCTTAATGAACATAGATACTCTGGTAGTTTTGTTGATGTGGTTTGTTTGCCGCAATGGGTTTCGATCTGCTACTGAGTTTTGCAAAAGGTACCTCATTCTGTTTTCGAAAGTTATGACTTGAATTTTGAATGTGCCATTTCATCACGCATTTTGTTATTGTTATTTGAATTGGTTGTATTACTCATTATTATCAACCATTATTCTGCAAACTGGTTTGGGGGGGGCTTTTTATGAATTACAATAATGCTTTTAAATTATGCATTTTGTTCTGATAACAATGTTTAACATTCTCATTTGCGGCCTCAAATGCCTTTTCAATGTACTCATATTGCTTATTTTCTACGCACCTGCATGATTTGCCTACCCTTCTTCAATGTCAAGGGCCATATAGGCTTTTCTGTTTCATTTTTCTAAGTAATTGATTTAGGAATGAAAAATCCTACTATCTAGTGACAAATAAAGTAGCTGACTGACCATCTAGATATTCTTTAATAATCTGAATGAGATCTTCTTATCAAAAAAAAAAGGAAAAGGAAAGAATGTTTGAAGGAGATTTAAAGATAAACTTGAAGTATGGAAAAGAAAGCGACTAATATTAGCCAACCAGCCAGAGTCCTTGCGCCATATTAGGAGATCAAGGGTTCAACTCTCCTTTTTGTGCGGGGGCTTTTTTCCCACTTTGAGAGTTGTATATATGTGATTTCCCTTCCCAAGTACCCCCAAAATATTCAAAATTACTGAAAATGTTTTCCACTTTTATAGTTTTTTTTCTTCAATGCAATTTTGAATGACCATGGAGTTTCTAAAATTTTGGATTATCCTCTGATACAAAAATCTTTAAATCTCGTAGCAAAAATTTGTGGATAAAATGGATATTTGAAAGTTGTCTTTGATAGGATTAAGGACCTCACATGATTAGTGGGGATAGTTAGAGGTGAGTAAGTTGGTTGGAGGGACATTATGGGAAGTCTGCTAGGCACTAAATTGGTGTAGGAATTTTGACTTGGGCTGTACAACAGTGGAGGGTATATTAGGAGGATGTTGAGAGAGACAGAGAGAGTAGTAATGGTTTGGATGCAGTGAGCTAGAGTCTCTAGACTACTACTAGAGATTGCTTGGAGGCAAAGGAGGGTGGCCATTATTTATAAAGAGGCTAAACCATTGAGGTTGGCTCTCACATGTATCGACAACACATGGTAGAGGCCAGAAGGTTAGCTTGGTTGGCTATGTCTTAGTGGAATGACCCGAACAAGTACTAAAGTTGATATCCTTTGAAGCCTCAAGTTGCAGAGATAATGGGGCATGCTCCTTTGGTAATGGAAGGGTATTAAGCATGTCACATACCATTGTCTTGGAGTGGTATCTTCTCATGGAGATCTCTCTATCTATAACCATTCAATGTTCAACTCCCTTCGAGGAAAAATGGGGCGAGTATCTTGACAAATTCTTAACCTTAACCATAGAGCCACACGATCCCGAAGGTCTTGCAAGGGACCATATAGGATGACGCTTAGGCCCTCCATGATCACAACACCAAATCAAGTTCCCTCAAGGGAAAAATGGGGTGATTATCTTGATGAATTCTTAACCATAACTCCCAAACCACATGATCCAAAGTTCTAGCAAGGGGCCATAGGATGACACTTAGGCATCCCATGATTGCAACACCAAATTGAGGGGGTTTTAAGGCCTTGCTCCCCATCTAGAATGACGTGGAGACACATCATGTTGAGTGAAAGTTTTTTAGCTCAAGTGAGGAGGAACTGAACATGTTATCATGAGTGAGGGGAGGATGTGCTCAAATGGAGATTCGCTCGGCTAGGTTAAGGGAGGCCAAGCACATTTGGGTGAGTGAACTAGGTGTGCCTTTTGGAGATTGTCCCCAAGTTCTTAGGCTCAAAGTTTAGACACCATGTACATTAACCTCGGACAACGTGGCTTGAACTTGAAGGGTGACTATTAGGACACATGGATGCTACTGGCCCATGCTTATGCACTCCACTTTCCACATAATGTAAGAGAAAGGACCAAACAAATCAGTGGGGCCATGTCGGTACGACTGAATATGCATTAGCAAGTTCAATCCCTCCCCTATGACACCAAAAAAAACCAGGGCCAAATTTCTAAAAGCCCGAGGGCATCCATAGAACAATATCGTGGCAATGTAGACTGTTATGGTTTTTCACCAAGGCGGTGGATTGAAGCAATTGCAGCCAAAGCACTTTGTCTATGGGCATCGACAAGCCGCTACATTAGCGGCGCATAAACCATGTCGTCAAACCAAGTTTGTTCAGTGGTTGTAACGTAATTGGTTTGTGTCACTTTACAATTGGTGCGCACCATGTGTTAGAGGTGACATGGCAATGGTGTGGCTCATACGTGGCCAGTTAGGTCCACATTCTTACAATACTTTTTGTTTTTTAATATGCTACCATCTATACCGTCCTATTTGTTGGGAAACTGATCCATGAAAACTCGCCAGGCTTATTAGAATAAAGCACTGATTTAATATCCTTGATTTATATTTAGGATTAACCAACTAATCCATGTTAAGAAGTGGCAATCACTCAGATCAAGACATAACAGACCAGTGGCTGCTATTTTTATAGAGGGAGCATTCTTCTTGTTTAGATATTTCTTTCTTTGATCCTTCCATGTTATCTAAAATTTCTGAGCTACATTCGTCCACAGCTCTAGTTCCCCCCATCCATCCCCTCTTTTCCCTTCCCTGTATAATATCTTTTGAATTAGGGAGACAGTAATACACCCTTTTCACAGGGGAGGAGAATGAACTGCACAATTCTTAACCAAACTTGACTGCATGAAAAGTAATAACTCAATTATATTTGTACTTTAATACCTTCAAAACTAACCTTCTTGAAAGTAAATAAGCTGTCCAGAATGAAAGATCTTCAATTTGTTTGGTTTGAAACCCAAACAAAAGGAGGAAGACAAGAACAGATGTATATGATATTTTACTACTTCTGAAGTGTTGTCTTTTTTTTTTTTTTTTGATGAATAATGAGTAAATTTACTCATGAAGTGTTCTTGACTAGTCATTAGTAAAAAATATGTAAGCATGGATAATAATAGATTTGGTCATAGAGAGATTAGTAACAGCATCAATCAGGATTTGGCTTTTGAAGGATGTGGATGATAAGACATACAGTCATGGAGAACTTAACAATAGTCAGTGTTTTGCATTCTTAGGAGTAGGACATTGTATCTGGTGAGATGGCATAAGTTGGGTAAAGATAGTGAGTGTTATGGCTTTCTTAAAAATAGGATTTTATAAGTGAAAGTAGGATTCGATGGTATAATAACTTCAGTTTGTAGTTGATATGCACAGGTCAAGTACTTTTGGGAACATATTCAAAATATTAGTCTTGTAAAGAATTTTTTTGCACTTGAGCTGCAGTTGCTGCTGCCTTTTATGTGCTTTGAGTTCACATTTTCATGCTACTCATGTATCTTCAGGAAGAATGCATTATTTATTGCTGCGAACTGCCTTACTGGTGTCTGACTTGGGGCTATATTTTATTCATTTCAGGAATTTATGGTGACTTCAGGAGCCATAGGACCTTCAAATCCTTATGGGTAATTGTAGTTTGGAATTGTACTAGGTATACTTGAGGATTTTTTCCCTGATTGTCAATTTTCTCTCTCATCTGCAATGTGAACTTGCACAAATGTCTTAGTAACTTATAAAAGTTATCTGTTTGTCTTCTCGTTGGTCTTATAAAAGCTGAATTTTTTTCTTTTTCTTGGTATCTTATATGAATTCTGTAAAAAAATAGTTTCTATTGATGGTAAATCATCTATTTTCTTACTTAACAATTTAGAGAAGAAGAAAATAATAATGACTCTAGAGTTGCACATACTACATATTTCCATTGAAGCATCTAATTGTCTTGATAAACACCTAAGAAAGGATATTGCAATATTAAACAGGAACGAGAACGAATTCTCTCTCTTTTCCTGTTGGGATGGAGGTGTCAAGTGGGGGGGCTTTGTTAACCTAATGGAACAGTTAGTAAGTAATGGTAATCATAAATTTGGAGTGGTTTCAGCAAGAACACCTTTGAATCAGGTTGATGAACTATTTTTGAAAGGATTTTATTAGTGTAAGTGATCTATTGTTAGTGTAATGCTTCATTAGTGTAATGCTCCACTATTGTTAGTGTAATGCTCCATTAGTGTAATGCTCCACTATAGTTAGTGTAATGCTCCATTAGTGTAAGTGCTCCATTATGGCAACTTGTTTATTGCCCCTATTGTCTCCTTCTCCTCTCTATAAAGAGAGCTTATTCCTTGTAAATGATATATATACAACAAGATATTGAATATCAATATATCAATATCAATAATATCAATACATTAATTGCCTACATGG
Organism: Camellia japonica; assembly: GCA_030407325.1. NCBI lineage: Eukaryota > Viridiplantae > Streptophyta > Magnoliopsida > Ericales > Theaceae > Camellia > Camellia japonica. The sequence goes on along the minus strand of JAPPVO010000059.1, from coordinate 140,492,574 downwards.
TATCAGAGCGGGTTTAGAACCTATTATTTTCGTTTCACCGGCGGGCGGCAATCTCGCCTTGGCCGCCCGCCGGACCTCAAGCCTCTCCACATGTAAGAAGCCTCGACTCACTTCATCCAATGGCAAGTTCTGGTGCCGGAGTCGTGTGTATGCTGCCTAGTCTTGTCTCAATGGTGTTGAGACTCAATTCTACATCTGTGGTGTAATTGGCCACTGTGCCTCTGGCATGAAGTTAACTGTCAATATCACTGGAGGAGCCACCACCGCCGCAGCACCATCACCCGGCAACACCACCACCACTAGTACCACCGCTGCACCGCCAACCACGGATTTTACCCCGCCATTTGGCACTGTATCAAATGAAATCCAACAATTAGAGAGTCTCACTTCTCTCAACCTCTGCTGCAATGGGTTCTCATCCCCATTGCCAAAATCTCACCAATCTAAGGTACCTTGATTTGGCAGTTGGCAATCTTGGTGGTTCCATTCCTGCTGATCTGGGGAAGCTTCAGAGGTTTGATTTGGCAAACAGTCTAACTGGCCAAATTCCAATTGACATTGGTGCTTCTACTTCACTTTCTTTCATTGATTTCTCTCAAAATCGCCTTGTTTCTTCTCTTCCTTCCTCAATGGCCTCTCTTCCCAGACCATCTCTCGCTACTCTCTCCCCGACTCCTGCCCCGAGAACATCTCTTCCTTCATAGATCTCGAATTGCCTATGGAAGGATATGAAGAAGAAGCAATGCAGGCCCGTCCAGTTTATGTTGCAGTGGTTGATTTGTCATCTTCAGAAGAGTTTTTAGAGCTTATAAAAAGTGCTCTGTTAGCAGCGTTGGAAGCTCTTGGGCCTGGATCATTGTTTGGGCTTGCTACATTTAGCCACAAAATAGGTTTGTATGATGTTCAAGGACCTGTTCCAGTGGTGAAGAATGTTTTCATCCCCCCAGATTCAGATGGCACCCTGCCGATTGAGCTTGAAGATGTCATGCCTTTGCTGTTATTTTTAGCTCCGGTGGACACTTGTAAGGATCGTATTGCATCTGCACTTGAACCACTAAGACCAACAAACTCATGGGAAAGGACCACAGCTGCCGGTCAAGGATTAGATGGAGTTTTGCTGGGTGGACGAGTTTTTTCGAGTAGCAATGGAAGCCCTATTCAGTTACCTCAGTTCTGAATATGGAAACACATTTGCATTAGGCAGAGTCTTTGCCTTTTTATCTGGCTCTCCTGACTATGGGGCTGGGCAACTAGATACAAGACGGTATGGTTTGTTTGAACAGCAGCAGCAGCAGCCGCAGAACCATCAGTTCAACAGCCTCAAACTCAGGCTTGCACCAGAAAAAATGTGAACCACTCTCCACCTTTTGTTTTGATTTCAAATATGTTCTTCTTATTTCTTTATTTATTTTTCTTTCACATTATTTTTAATCTTTTTCAAATCAAATTCATACCATTCAGATTTGCACACCAACCTTCTTTTATTCATCCCGGGAATCAAACCCGATCACCATTTTACAAAAAAAAAAAAAAAAAAAAAAAAAAAAAGAAGAAGAAGACCTCCCAACACCATAAAAAAAAACCACAACCCATAACCACCACAAAAACCGGCCTTACTTTTTCGCCTCTTCTGCCGATCTCTTCCTCTTGCCTTTGTCTTGGGCGTCCCTTGCCGGTGCTGCCTCCGTGTTTCCCACGCCGCCGAGCACGTTCACTTCCCGTTGCTCCTCAACCGTCACATATGGCGGCCCTCCAAATCTGAGCATCACGGTGGCCTTCCGCTTCAGTTCCTTGTTCTCTGCCTTCAGCCCACATATCTCTGCTCGGGCATCCTTATACATGCCCTGGAGCAGAGCCAGTTGGGCGTTTAACTGCTGCACCTCATTTGTTCTACTCTGAAGCCGGTGCGACAGGTTGTTGACCGCAGTCATGGTCTCAACACATGACCTTAATGTATAATAATTGGCCTCACTATCAGATTGAGCAACCATTATCTGCTCAACTGCCACCATCGGATAGTTCAACGGTGCAAAACCAGGGGGGCTTGGTCCAAGGGCACTTGGTTGCGGTTCCAGGGCAACCGCCCCGGTTATCTCTCTTGTGCCCTCGTTGAGGTCGGGAAAGAGAGTGAGACCACGGGACGAAGAGGTTATGTTCTGGGTCACGGGGCGTGAAGAAGAAGCCATTTTCAGGGCAACAAAGTGTTTCAGCGATACAACTCTCAGAAAACAACAGAGTGTTTCAGCGATACAACTCTCAGAAAATGAAGAGTTTTTCGGAGTTTTTTCCGCAGGTGTTTTTGCCTCAGCCTCGCCTTTGTTTAAATAGGCAAGGCAGACACGCGCCTCACGCGCCTCTCAGCGCAAGATGACAAAGCGGCGCGCCTTTTGATGGCTCGACTTTTGATGGATGTCGGGCACACCTTTTGATGGCACGCCTTTTGATGGCGCGCCTTTTGATGGCTCGACTTTTGATGGCTGTCGGGCACACCTTTTGATGGCACGCCTTTTGATGGCACGCCTTTTGATAAGATTGGGCACGCCTTTTGAGGGTGCAACTTTTATGGGTCCGACAAGACTCTGTAAACTGTCCCGACTTTGATTCCGGTTAGCTTCTATATGGGTCCGACAAGACTCTGTAAACTGTCCCGACTTTGATTCCGGTTAGCTTCTATATGGGTCCAACAAGACTCTATAAACTGTTTTCTACAACGGTCCGACATGACCCAGTAAACTGTTTTCTACAACGGTCCGACATGACCCAGTAAACTGTTTTCTACAACGGTCCGACATGACCCCGTAAACTGTTTTTTACAACGGTCCGACATGACCCAGTAAACTGTTTTCTACAACGGTCCGACATGACCCAGTAAACTGTTTTCTACAACGGTCCGACATGACCCAGTAAACTGTTTTCTACATCGGTCCGACATGACCTAGTAAACTGTTTTCTACAACGGTCCGACATGACCCCATAAACTGTTTTCTACATCGGTCCGATATGACCCCATAAACTATCTTCTACAACGGTCCGACATGACCCCATAAACTGTCTTCTACAACGGTCTGACACGACCATACAGTGTCTTCTATCCACTTTTATTTTATTTGTCAAATTATTTTTCTGTGTTTGTTACTCTCTCCAAACTCAAGTTGGTTAGTACCTACCCTCCTTGAGTTTGAGGGGGGCTATTAGTGTAAGTGATCCATTGTTAGTGTAATGCTCCATTAGTGTAATGCTCCACTATTGTTAGTGTAATGCTCCATTAGTGTAATGCTCCACTATAGTTAGTGTAATGCTCCATTAGTGTAAGTGCTCCATTATGGCAACTTGTTTATTGCCCCTATTGTCTCCTTCTCCTCTCTATAAAGAGAGCTTATTCCTTGTAAATGATATATATACAACAAGATATTGAATATCAATATATCAATATCAATAATATCAATACATTAATTGCCTACAGATTTGTTTGTTATTCTTTTCAATTATGCGTATTATCTCACACAACTATCACATTTCTAGGACATGATGCATTGTTGGAAACTTTTGCCCCTTCTATATATTAAACCAAGTAGTTAAAGATGTTAACATGTCTGTAGAGACATAGATGCTTTTAAGTATGACTTCTGATACTTTGCTAAGAAGTGTGGTTTTTACTTTTGCATAATTGAAATTTGAGAAGATATTCAAAATGCCTAGCTTGATGTGGACTCCCTATTAAGGTTGAGTTGATGTTGAATGGTTCGTGAAAGCAACTTTGAAGATGGAATGATTTTTGTGCTTTCAAGGCCAATGAAAATAATATAAAAAAATGCAATCCTTTTTTAGAACTTAAGCACACTATCATTTCCATATTGAAAATGCTTCGAGTAACATAGATCCACTGTGATGGGAAACTTCAACAAAATTTTGGTTTACCTGAAATTTTTATTAGAAGTGATATCCATTGCTTTTCTTTCTCCAAATTAGTTCAGTTCATTGCTGTAGATACACTCGGTCGACTTCATTCATAGCTAGCTTGAGTTTTGCTCTTGATCTGTAAATTTTTATCGCTGTACTTCAAAATTTATATTAGCTGAAGCAGTCCTGGACCTTCTAATCTTGTTTTTTATGGTCTATGTCTATAATTGAATCTTTTGTTACTACTGTTTTATTGACTTTTGCATTTTTTATTTTTCATTTGCCTCAAGTCCTGTGCTGGGGTGGGGAGTCTGGGGAGAGTAAAGCACACTATTTTTTAGAAAGTCCTTATAGTGCCATCACAGATGTACTACTTTGCAGGCTTGGAGAAAACCATTGGACTGGTTGGTTGAGGTTATATGTTAGGTAGTTCCTTTTCTTTTTTTCTTTTTTTCTTTTTTCTTTTTTTGGTTGGAAAAGTGCTTAATCAAAAGCAATAAAAAAATATTTACCTTGGTTTTGATTGATTTTTTAAAAATTGAATTTTTTATTTTTCGTATTTTTTTTTTGTTTTTAGTAAATTTTTAAATATTTTTTGAGTAATTTTTTTCCTTTCTAGATGTATATAACTTAGATACACCAAAAAATAAAATATTTGTGAAAAAATATTTTAAAAATTCAATAAATATACAAAAATACGAAAATGTATTAAATTTATATATTTTTTTTGTATTTGATGAATTTTTTAAAGAATATTTCATAAATATTATATTTTTTAAGTATATCAAGATTAAGTGTATCTAAAAAATTCTTAAAATATTAAAAATTTTGACTAAAAAAAAAATACAAAAGATAAAAAATTCAATTTTTAGGAAGTGAGTTTAATTTTCATTAACTAAACAAGATAATTGTCATTATTGTCATCTCAAGGCAATTTTTCAGAAGTGTGAATGAACACAATGGTTTAACATAGATGTGATTGACTACTAAATATTAATATGATTATGTGTATAATGTGTATTACGAAGGATATACCATTTGCTAAGGCTGCATAAGAGCATCTCCAATGGAGGCTCTATATCTTCAAATATAGAGGATCCTTTGAAAAAATTCACTCCAACACATCCTCCATATCCTCCTCCATTTGGGAGGATGGATGTTTCATCCTTCAAATTTGAAGGGAGTATGAAAAATAAAGGATCATCTCTATAACACTATTCATTCTATATTTTTTTATTATATTACAAATAACTTTTAATATATAAATTTAATTTTTATAAAATTGACATCATTAAAAAATGTGAAATCACACCTTTAAAATGAGTATAATATTAAATATGTTTTACAAAAAATTTTAAATTAAATATTTGTTAATGAACAAAAATTACTTTTTGATGAAGGGAGGATGAAGGGTTTTCAAGGTTTGTGGTTGGAGTTTGAATGAATAGTAACATACTCCATATTTATTTTTTGAATAAAAAAAATTATTTTCATCCTCTTGGTGAGAGGATTAGGTTGGAGATGCTCTAATATCATTAAAACCGTTGTCACCTATTGAGTCTTGTCTCCATCAACATTGCATAAGTGAAGGAATCGTTTTTTTTTATTTTTTATTTTTTTTTATTAATTTAAAAAAAAAAAAACAAAATCAAAGATGTTCAAAATGTGGAGAGTGAGACAGCCCTCACACCCTCACCATCCTTCTTTTTAAGCCTTATCTTTCCATTCGGAGTAATGTTATAATCACCATTTATTTTTATTATTTTCTCCTATTACATTGAATGGACAATGTTTATGTCCTCAGCTTATATCCTCATATAATAAAATAAAAAAGAAAGAGTTGAGTTTATTACAAATTATTTTATAATTTTTTGTGTATAAATCATTTATGAAAAAATTAAATTAATCTAATAATCATTATAATTTGATTTTAAATCTGTAAATGATCTATATATAGGGCCTTTTAAAATGAACAAATTAAATAATCAAAGTGGACTTGAAGGGATGCTACCGAAGAAAGGGTAAAATTGGCATAACAAATAATTTTGTTTTTCTCCCTAAAATAGGCTAAAAAAAAAGGAAATGTAGAGAAATGACATGATACCATTAGATGGGCATATAAACACGTGATTTTCCTGACTCATGGAATAATTTTTTTCGAATAATATGGGCATCTCCTACTATTTTTTAAAAGAGATGTGATTGGGAGCCCGAAAATGAGAGCCCCGAATGCCCTTAATATACAAAACGTCGTCGTTTTGTATTTTTTTTTTTTTTTTTCTGCAAAAGAAGGAAGAAGACGAAGAAGAGAAGGAGGGGGAAGGGAGGGGAGGGGAGGAAGGACTGGAGGGCCTAAAAAATAGAGGAGGAGGGGGCGGAGGCGACGAGCGGGGCAGAGCCGACGAGGGGCGGAGGTGACGATCAGAGCAGCGACGGCGATGATCAGAGCAGAGCAGCGACGGCGACCGAGTCCTCTCTCTTCTCTCTCTTTCTCTCTCTTTCTCTTCTCTTTCGGGGCATTCGGGGGGGTTGGATTCGGGCGGAAAATCTTTTCTCTTTTTAAAAAACGAAAGTAAAAATAAATAAAATAATGTGACTATAAGTATTTCAGTTAATATAATATTTTTCATGAACAATTTACACATGATGAACTACAAAATAAACAAATTAAATTATCATAATAAAATTCATGAGGGTCTCCACAAGCCCAACTAAGTGGTTCAATCCACAACCTATTTCATTTTGTAAAATCACAATAGTCCTTACTTTAGGTAATAATAAAAAAACAGAAATTAAGCGTACCTCTCACTTGATTTTTTAAAAAATTATTATTTTTTCAATTTAATTAAATTATTTTTGCCTAATAAGTTATAAATAAAAGTATACCAAACAGTATAACACAAATTACCAAACAGTATAACACAAATTTCCATATTAAAATAAATTATAAGCTGTTTCTTTAATCTCCACCAAACACGCCAGTGTCATTGTATCTTTCATGTTGCGTGAGCCAAAGTGACGAGACACTATTTTAATGGTATGAGAGGTCAATTTGTACTTGAATAATGTTGAGGGCCATTGTTGTTATCACATTAAAGAGTAGTTGTAGACCGTTTGTTTGGGGTTATAGAGAGGGGATTGGGTTTGATAGTGTGGTGAGACTTGGGTGTTTGTTTTGAGAGATGGGGAGGGGACTCCTAATCCCTTGATATTAGTATAGGCCTTGGAAGGGTGATTGGTAAGGAGGAGGTAGAGATGGTATTAGAAAAATAGTAAGGGATTAGAAATTTTTTATTTTTTTATATATTGGGAATTTTTTTAAAAATATTAATGTTTAATTTTTTATATTTTTTTATTTGTTTTATTATTTTATATAAAAATAATTTAACAATTCCTACACTAACAACTATCATCAAAACAAACACAATTTTACTTAATCCTCCTCACTATTAATCCCCTCCATTCTACCTCTGAAAACAAACGGGCCTTAGAACAAACAACTCATAATTTGTCCAGAATTTATAATGAATGACCAAGATTTATTCATTCTGTGATCCTACATCAACAAATTTAAATATACAATCTAGATCTAGAAATTTGATCACTAATAAATAGACATATAGGTATAAAATATAATGTATACATTAGGACTTCAGTTTTTTTTTTTTATTTATTTTTTATTTTTTAAGAAAAGCATGAGACTTTAGTGGTTTGGGATGTCGTAAATAAGTGTACCTTTTAAATTTTTATAAAAAGATATGTAAAAAAATAAAGAGGAAATATTAATTGATGTGACCTATAAAAGATAAAAAGATAGATTTATTTAATATATGCCAAACATAAATTTGAGCATTTCAATAAATGAGCTGTAGAATTTAATGAAAATAATGAAAATGAGTCAAGTTAGTTAGCCATGGACTCGGACGGTGAGGTGGCTCTGTTTGGTTTTGTTTTGTTTTCCGAATCTTTTTTGAAAATCTTTTTTTTAAAAATATAATCATTATTTGATGAAAAAAAAATAAAATAAAAAATGAAAGATCTTGTTCAAAATGTTTGACTATATTTTTTTGAGAAGCAAAAATAATTTTTTTAAATTTAAAAATATTTTTTAAATATTTATTTTTATCAAATTAATGCTTTTAAAAAAAATTATTTCTGAAAAACAAAAACAAACCACACATAGCAATACCTTTGACTGATTAATGGAATCCAACCATCTAAACAGTCGAATTGTGTCCTTATCTTCCAACCACAATCAGCTTGTTTTTTTTTTAAAAACTTAAATTTTTAGTTTTTTTATGTTTTTTTATTTTTATTAAATTTTTTTAATATTTTAAGTAAATTTTTTAATTTTTAAATACACCTAACTTAAATACACTTAAAGAATATAATGTTTATCAAAAAAATCTTTAAAAATTTACTAAATACCAAAAATATAAAAAAAAATACGAAAATTCAATACATTTGTCATATTCTTGTATATTTATTAATTTTTTAAAATATTTTACATTTTAGATATATTTAAGTAAGGTATATCTAAAAAAGTAAAAAAATTACTTAAAATTTTAAAAATATTCACTAAAAATAAAAAAATATGAAAAATAAAATATTTAATTTTTAAAAAATTGAATCTAAAATATTAAAACACACTGAAGGAGCGTAGAGTTTTGAGAAAGAAAGCACACAGGAAGGTTGTCTATACTACGGCAAAAACATATCAAAATTTCTTAATTTGACATAACTATCCTCCTGTCTTTTTAAACTACCATTGGATTTTTATACAATATATGTTAGGGAATTTGGCTATAAACCCCCTTTATCTTCCTTTCATTGTTAAAAGGACTAAGAAAAAAATTATGCTTTCTAAACCCCCTCATAATTATAAAGTCTTGCATAAAGGACAAAATTTATTATTTAATATTTTATATGACTATTATACCCACTCTCTTCCCCACTCTCTACCATTCCATTGCAATTTCCATTTTCTCTCTCTAAAACCAGAGAAATGGCAAGGACTCCATCTCTCTCCTTCACACCTCATCGCCGATTCATTCCCAAACACCGACAATCACCAAATTCTCATCACATTGATCAACGAAAACTAATGAATTTCATCCTGAACAAACAAACAAACAAAAACCTAGCACAATCATAATCTGAAAAATCCAAATCCTCCAAAACTGATTAGGTCTTCCAATGGCGGTGGTAGCACCAGTAGTGGACACAGAGTCCGCCTCAGATCGGAGTTCGATCTCCTTCTTTGGTTGATTTCTTCACTGTTCGATCACCGCTGTTGCCATTTGATCAAAGATCCTCGCCTGACATGTTCTATCTGCGCTGATACATATATATATATATATATATATATCTATATATATGTGTGTGTTTGTGTGTTTTGAGATTTGAATTCGAATATATATGTGTTTTGAGATTTGAATTCGAATAAATATATATATACATATCTACATATTTCGATCTCTAATCAATATATATATATATATATGTATATCTATATATATGTGTGTTTTGAGTCTTTAAGATCGAAGATTTGAATGATTTTTTAGTAGAAGAGAGACCTGTTAGATCAAACATAACCTAATGGATTTATGAAATCGGCTAATGTGATGGAACCAGAGTAAAATAACATAAAATTTCATTTGATAGAACCATTGCTCTGTTTTTTTTATTTGACAAAACCAGAGTAAAATTTTACTTTCATACAGAGTAAAATTTTACTTTTAGTTTCAGAGTGCAAAATTTTACTCTTATTCAGAGTAAAATTTTACTTTTATACAGAGTAAAATTTTACTTTAGTTTCAGAGTGTAACATTTTACTTTTATTCAGTGTAAAATTTTACTTTCATACAGAGTAAAATTTTATTTTCATACAGAGTAAAATTTTACTTTAGTTTCAGAGTGCAAAATTTTACTCTTATTCAGAGTAAAATTTTACTTTTATACAGAGTAAAATTTTACTTTAGTTTCAGAGTGTAACATTTTACTGTTATTCAGAGTAAAATTTTACTTTCATACAGAGTAAAATTTTACTTTTAGTTTCAGAGTGTAAAATTTTACTTTTATACAGAGTAAAATTTTACTTTCATACAGAGTAAAATTTTACTTTCATACAAAGTAAAATTTTACTTTCATACAGAGTAAAATTGTATGAGGGTAATATGGTAAAAGAAACAAGTTTTAAAATATCAGGGGGTTTTGAAAGTACTTATATAATTCTTGTCCTTTTGAAAGACAAATTAGATAGTGAGGGGGCTATGACCAAATCCCCCTATATGTTAATTTTGAGAAGTAGATTAAAAGTCATTTTTTAAAATTTTCTTATTTTTTTTTTTTAAAAAAATACATATAAAAAAGTAAAGAGATGATTTGACTTAAAAAAATCAAAAAACTAAAAAGTTAACTTTTAACTCCAGTTGACAAAATAGACCATAATAATCATTGATAGACAAATTTTGTCATAGATAAAATTTCTTATTGTAGATTACGTTGTCTAAGAGTATGCTTGGTATGATGAAATGAATTAGAATAGATTTGTAATATTCATTTCTTTCTCCACCCTAAAAAATTGTCATTCTATTCTATCATGAAATCATTCTAAAACGAGTGTCGTTATTATGCTATTACTATTACCTGCTTCTACTGTTTTCCACCACCTCCCATTGCCTACCGCCACCACCACAACTATCACCATCAACCACATCAATCATTCTACTGTTACTACTATAACCATTCTACGACCACTACCACCACTACGTATTACCATCACCTACCACCAGCACTATTCTATTATTGTCATTATCACTACAACTATTATACCCTACTACCATAACCACCTCTACCATCCTATTATTACTGCTATAACCATCTTACCACCACTTCCATAGCCACCACTACCCTAATATTGTTGTCATTCTACTAGCAACATGCCACCACCACATAATGCCAAATTAAAACCACCACTCATGCTTCTATTTCCATCAGAAGTATTACTTTCACAACCATCAAAATTATCATAATCTAGACAATTTTAGTTGTTACTAGTTTGATAAATAAATTTTTTTATTTCATTAGTTTAATATGTAGAAATCAAGTCATGTAATGTAGGAGAGAAGTAAGTCATGGCTCAAATGAGTAGTAGTTGATGATAAAAGTTTGGGATTTGATTTTTTATTATTTAAAATATATAAAAGAAATACTTTAAGAAGTATTTTAAATTAAAAAAGTGTAGATTATCATTTTAGATTTGATTCACAAATTTTAGGTCGTGCTTGGCTCCATAGGTGGGGAATTGGATTAGCAGTCCTCTAGGTCTTACATAATTCATATTTGATTGTGTTGGCTTTTTGGCTTTCGAAGGGTATTTTTGTAAATACGAGTGTGCCAGTAAGGATTAATCAGTCCTTACAGAAATTATAATTGCCAACCAATTATCAGACGATTGTGTTTAGTTCTTTCAGCCTCAATAAAGAGGACTTTTACTGGTGGCTTGACTTAAGAGAAATTAAGCAAAATAACAGTTAAATGACGAATAATTGAAGTATTTCATTAAGATAAAAACTTACAATGATCCAAACTCAGCCTCGTAGAGGTTTACAGCAACAATCTACTTGAAACTACTCCTATGAACGAAGTGCAGTGCAGGAATTTAAAGTGCAGGAATGTAAAGAACAGGTATTTAAAGTGCAGGAAATGTAAAGACTGGAAATGTAAAACTGGAAAAGAAAATATGAAGTAAATGACTGGTTTGTTGGATCTGAGTCTGGGGGTTTTTTCTGGGGGCTTCCCTGCTATTTATACTCCTCAAGGATGACCATCGAACTGCACTTCAAATCGTCAAACTGCTCCTCCATGATTGCTTGATCATGCTGCTTTAGAAGTAGTTCCACTACGCCATTACTTGCAGTTGGGCTTCCCTCCTATATTTGAATTTGAATGTGAGTAACCGTTGAAGCCACGTCACCTTGTACCTCTTTATTGATCCAGTGCTACTCAGATCACGTGAGAACCAATACTAACTGCCACGTGTACGATCAGGATCGAAGACTTAAATGGTTTTCCTATATTACCCTTATTCTGCCACATGTCGAATTGTGATTGACTTTTACAAAATATGTAGCCAACATTACCCCCCGCACTAATATATCCAATACTTGGTGATATTAGTGGATCAAAACCTTTCCCGGCCTTTTAGAACGTGCATGGAGTCTATATTCTGGAAACACAACCGTCATCCATTGATGATTACTTGCATTAATTTCGTTTCCGACCTTTGTGTCACGACCCAAACCCGGCCCTATGGGTTTAGCACCGTACACTGGCCAGTAATCCGAGATTACCGAAGGCCTGCTGAACAGTAATACAGTTAACAGAGTAGGGCCTGGCGGAAGCCAATACAGTAAATAACTAGTGTCCATTGAGCTGTGAAAATCTGTATGCCAAAAATTTTTGCATTCATACAGTTCAAAACAGTACGGTCTGTACAATCATACACAAGCGTTCAGTGCGGGGACTTAATCCCTCGATAACAGTACGGTAAAACAGTAAACAGTTTATACAATCCGTTTGGTCAATACAAAACAGTGAGACAGTACAAAAAGGGGAAGTACTAAAACACCTCTAAGCCTTAGCATAACAGGCTCGGAACCTCACAGTGAGGCACACAGGCTGGCTTGACAAAACTGGGGACCAACCCACGCTCCTAACTCTGGTCTGGCTGCTGAGAACCTACATATATATATATAAACAGTGAGCTAAAGCCCAGTGAATAACATAATGCGTAAAGAGGTTAAGAATGTAATGTCCTTACGGTAATGAAAACAATTCATTAAACAGTGTTTCAATCATTCAGTCGAACAGTTAATCAATCATATGTGGTACATCCATTAGCATAACAGTAACAGTAGGTCTTAAAGACCGAACAGTAATGATGGCCAGTCATTCAGTAAACAGTATGGTTCCACAAGGGAACCGACAGAGATCTCTGTAACAGTAACAGTCAGTAACAGTAGTGCTAAGGATGCCACAGTACAGTTCAGAAATAAAGGACATACATTCATTCAGTAATAATTCCAGTTCAGTAAACAGTTCAGTTCAGTATTCAAAAGATAGTCATTTTGAACATATCTTTACACAATTGTTACTCACAGAGATTGGGCTAGTAGCAGCTAGAGCGCGTCCCCGAGAGCCAACCCTAAACAGTTAACAAATAGAACACACACTAAGTTTCACAGTCGGGAAGGACGATAATTAAATCCCTAAATTTCCTCGGTGTGGTTCTATGTCTAAATCCTCAATAAGATGTCTTAAACTAGGCCTAAGAATGCCTAGGATGAGATGAGGATGCAAAAATGTGCTCAGAAAACATTTTCAGAAATTCAGTGAAACAGGGTTCCGCTCGAGCGCAGGTTTCCCCGCTCGAGCGGACAAGCAAACAAAGGTCCCCGCTCGAGCTCCAACTTCCCCGCTCGAGCGTGACACACAATACCCCGCTCGAGCGGTCTGATAAACAATGTAAAGTACTGGATGCATGATTTCTCCGCTCGAGCGCGCATTGCTCCGCTCGAGCGGACTGTAAAACAAGTCGAAGAAAGTGCTGGGAGCATGATTTATCCGCTCGAGCGCTACTTCTTCCGCTCGAGCGGAATACAGAATTCTGGAAAAAATGCAGATTTCACATTCAAGCTTAAAACCAAGTTTTGATGCTCCAAATTCGATCCTCTTGGGCCCATTTTCTGGAAAACACCTTCCAAAACAACGATTAACAGGTTTCAAAAAGCCAATTTGCACATGCAAGGGCCAAGAGTTGGTCAATTAAAGCCGTTATTTTCAAACCCATTTCAAGAACAATTTCAAAACATGCAATGCATGAACTTTAAACCAATTTTGAGCTTCAAAGCTTGCTCAAGTGAGCTCAAATCTGTGAAAACAAGGTAAAATCATGGTCTTAAACATTAACATGTACATGCATGCATCATTTTGCCAAGAAATCAACCCAAACTCTTCAATATGCACATGCATGCAACAATGGAGTTCTAATTCAACATATATGAGCAAAAATCATGACTTGACTTCTCTATAACCATGATACATGTAAGATGGGACTCAAAGATAGCAAGAAGAAGATGGATTTCCTTACCTAAGTCTTCAATCTCAAGGTTCAAGAGTCCAATTTGACAATCTATGTTACAATCTTCAAGCTCTTCTAGCAATTCTACAAGTTGAACCCAAAGTCTCTCTCAATTCTCTCCTTCTCACTCTAATTTCGGTGGAAGCAAGGAAAATGAAGCTGATGAATGTTTAATTCAATGTGTGCAAGGCTCAAATAATAAAAATAACTAAGGCCCACTCAATGGCAATTCCGCAATTACGGTAAACTCTTTAATTAACTCATTTTAATCTAATTTAATCATTCTTAATCAATTTTCAGATAAATATACCATTAAATCACAAATATTCTACTAATCCCAAAACTCTAAACGGTTCCTAATTCGGCCGCCGATAAGGCCTTCAATTAGCAGTTTAAACATATAAATTCGAACAGATAATCAATCAATCAAACAGATGCAATATGCAATTCAATAAATAAACTTATTCAATTTCAGTTTCGATTTCAATCAGTTTATCAGTACTTCAGTTAATTCATTATCAGTCATTATCAGTTCAGTTTAGCAGTAATCAGTATATAATTCAGTGGTTTATCGGTAATCAGTACGAGGGTTGTTACAGTCTCCCCTCCTTATAAGGAGTTTAGTCCTCTAAACTCGAGTTACCTTCAGTTTGGAAGAAAACAGGGTTCAGTGGGAACAAATCAGGATATCTTTTCGCCATGTCATCTTCCCTTTCCCAAGTGGCATACACACCACCATGATTCTGCCAGTCAACTTTCACTAGTGGGATCTTTTTTCTCAGTTTCTTGATCCGTCGGTTTACAATCTGTATAGGCCGTTCCTCGTAAGTGTAGTCATCACTCAACATACGGGTAGGCTCAATCACATGAAACGGATCTCGAAGATAGTCTCTCAACATCGAAATGTGGAAGACGTTATGCATATGCTCCATTTCAGGAGGAAGTGCAACTTGATACGCCACCGGATTGATTTTCTCAATCACCTCATACGGTCCGACATACCGCGGCGCTAACTTGCCTTTGACTCCAAAACGAGTCTGGCCTTTCATTGGTGTCACTTTCACAAAACGTGATCACCCACTTCATACTCTCTATCCCGTCTTCTAACATCCGCATAACTTTTCTGTCTACTCTGTGCAGTTTTCAGTCTTGCTGTATCAGTTTGATCTTTTCAGTCGTCTCATATACAATCTCGGGCCCAAGCAAAGGCCCATCTCCAACTTCTGCCCAGCAAATTGGAGATCTACACTTTCTGCCATACAATGCCTCGAAAGGCGCCATACCAATACTCGAATGGTAGCTGTTGTTGTAGGCGAATTCAGCCAACGGCAAATGACTTTCCCAGTTTCCTTGGAAATCAAGGACACACATTCTCAGTAGATCCTCTAAAGTTTGGATGGTCCTTTCTGACTGTCCATCTGTCTGAGGATGATAGGCACTACTCAGCCTCAATTCAGTACCCAATGCAGTCTGTAGGCTTTGCCAGAACCTCGATGTAAACTTCGAATCCCTGTCAGAAACAATAGACACAGGCACTCCGTGCAATCTAACAATTTCATCAATATAGATAACAGCCAATTTATCCGCATTATAGATTGTCTTGACAGGTAGAAGTGTGCAGATTTGTCAGTCTATCAACAATAACCCAAATAGAATCCATACCTTTCCTGGAGCGAGGTAACCAACGATAAAATCCATCGTGATATGCTCCCATTTCCACTCTGGTATGGGTAAGGGTTGCAGTAATCCGGCAGGTCGTTGATGTTCAGCTTTGACTTGTTGGCAATGAAGACACTTGGACACAAATCGGCAATTTCTTTCTTCATTCCCGGCCACCAGAAATTCTGTTTCAGATCTTGATACATTTTCGTATTCCCCGGGTGGATCGAAAACTTCGAACTGTGGCCTTCTTGGAGAACTCTTCTTTTCAATTCAGTGTCATTTGGTACACACAGTCTATCTTGAAATTTCAGTACATTGTTGTCAAATTTGAACCCCGGTCTCGGTTTTGAGATCTTTTCTCTTCGATATTTTTTCAAGAATCATCCAGTTGTTGTTTCTCCTTAATCTCTTCAATCAATGCTGGTTGAGCAGTAATGGCAGCTAAGGTTCCACCTTGTTCCTTCAAAACAATTTCAATCTCAGACTTTTCAGATCATGAAGCAATTCTTTCTGCCCGTCAGCAAACAGGCTAAGTTCCCAATCGATTTTCGGCTCAAAGCATCGGCAACGGTATTGGCTTTTCCCGGATGGTACAGAATCTGTAGGTCATAATCTTTGATCAGTTCAAGCCATCTCCGCTGTCTCATATTCAGTTCTTTCTGGTGAAGAAATACTTCAGCTCTTGTGGTCGGTTATACTTCACATGTCGCCCCATACAAATAGTGACGCCAAATTTTCAATGCAAAAACCACTGCAGCAAGTTCAAGATCATGGGTTGGGTAATTCTTTTCATGCGGTCTCAACTGTCGGGAAGCATAAGCAATAACTCTCCCATTCTGCATTAAAACACATCCCAAACCCTTATGAGAAGCATCACTAAAAACAGTGTAACCATCTGTACCTGAAGGTAGTAAGGACCGGTGCAGTCACAAGTCGAGTTTTCAACTCTTGGAACTGATTCCCTCTGGTCAGTCCAGTCAAATGATATCCCCTTCTGTGTCAACTGAGTCAGTGGTAAGGCAATCTTGGAGAAATCTTTGACAAATCTTCTGTAATATCCAGCCAATCCCAAAAAGCTTCGGACTTCGGTTACATTCGTTGGTCTAGGCCAGTTCACTACAGCTTCAATTTTCTGCGGATCAACAGAAATTCCATCTTTGCTAATAACATGCCCCAAAAACATCACATGATCAAGCCAAAATTCACATTTAGACAGTTTAGCATACAGTTTCTGTTCTCTTAAGGTCTGTAGGGCAAGTCTTAGATGGTGTTCATGTTCTTCAACAGTCTTAGAATAAATCAGTATGTCATCGATAAATACCACAATGAAATCATCAAGGTACGGTTTAAAAACTCTGTTCATAAGGTCCATAAATGCAGCAGGGGCATTCGTGACTCCGAACGGCATAACTAGAAATTCATAATGTCCATACCTTGTTCTAAAAGCAGTCTTATCAATATCTCCCGGTTTAACCTTCAGTTGATGGTACCCCGATCTAAGATCAATCTTGGAAAACACTTGTGCACCCTGTAACTGGTCAAATAAATCATCAATACGCGGTAATGGATATTTATTCTTTACAGTTACCTTGTTCAGTTCGCGGTAATCAATACAGTCTCAGTGAGCCATCTTTCTTCTTTACAAACAAAACAGGTGCACCCCACGGTGAAGTACTGGGTCTGATAAACTTCTTGTCTAACAGTTCCTGCAATTGCACTTTCAATTCCTTCAGTTCAGTTGGAGCCATTCTGTAAGGAGCTTTCGATATCGGCTGTGTACCCGGAATCACATCCACAGTAAATTCAATTTCCCTGTCAATCAAATCCCCTGGCAATCATCTGGAAACACATCTGGGAATTCTCTGACTATAGGAATACAATTCACATCAGTTTTAACACTATCATCAGTAGACAGTCAGTACAGAACACAGATATCCTTTACACCCCTTTCTAATCAGTTAACAGCTTTTACAGAAGAAATCAGATACGGTGGGGGTACTACTCCAATCCCATTAAACACAAATTCAGGTAAACCCGGTGGACGGAAAACTACTTGTTTTGTTACACAGTCTATAGTGGCATGATATTTTGTAACCAATCCATCCCCAATATTACATCAAAATGATCAATTCAATGGCAGTAAATCAATAAACAGATGCATATCCCCAACAATAATCTCACAAGCAGGATACATATATGCACATGTCATGGATCCCCCAATGGGTGATGATACCGCTAACAAGTAATTCATAGGTTCTAAGGGTCTATTCAATTTTCGCGAAAAAGCATGCGATACATACGAATGTGTAGACCCCGAATCAATCAACACATATGCATTTTGAGCACAGATAGAGAGGATACCTGACACAACAGTCTCAGTGTTTTGCACGTCTCCCGGTACTAGGGCAAACACTCGGCCCTGCCTCATAGGCTCTTTCCCGGTAGCTTTGGGGTTAGGCTTCGGTGCTACATTTGATGCTGCTACGCTCGGTGCAGCTTTACTACTGGATTGCGGGGCAGAGGGAGTCTTTAATTCTGTGGCCCACCTTGCCACACCTGAAACAAGCTCCAGAAATCTGATAGCAAACCCCTTTGTGCTTGTTGCCACATATGGAGCAGGGTGGAGTAAATCCACTCCCTTGGCTGGGGCTAGTTCGACCCCGTATTCTGTTTCTTGTTTGCTGGGTTATGCTTGCCTTTCTTGAATTTGAAACCCTGCCTTTTACCTTGCCACTCAGTTGTTGGTGTTTCAGATTGTTTCACTGCTGCAATATTGTCTCGGCCATCAAGCCCGTCGAGAACACCCACAAAGTTGGCAATTTCAAAACATTTATCGGTCCTGTAGCAACACTAAGGCCTCCTTCAAACCTCCTGGCCTTCTTATAATCGGTGTCCACCATGTGTGGTGCATACCTAGCAAGTTCGGTGAATTTCTTCTCATACTCGGCAACAGACATTTTGCCCTGTCTCAGTTGTTCAAACTCCGTTACTTTTCTGTCTCGGATGCACTGGGGAAAGTACTTTTCAAAGAAGGACTCCTTGAACTGAGCCCAAGTCATAATAGCATTCGCATCGCGGGTCAACATCCACCACCTTCTTGCTTCTTCTTGAAGGGTGAAGGTTGCTAACAGTACTTTGTTGGCTTCGGAACACGGAAACACTTCAAAATTCTCTGTTTCAAACCCAAGCTTCAGCCTTCAATGGTTCAAGGCCTCCCTGAAAGGATGGCGGTTTCATTGCTGAATTTCTGGGTAAGAGCAATAATATCCCCCTCATTTGCATTCACATTTGCACATTCTGTTCCGGTTGCACCGGAGGAGGAGGAGGTGGGGGCTGTTGGTTCTGTTGTTGATCCAGTCTTTCAATTATCAGTCCCATCATTAGTTCAAGTCTGGCCATTCTAGCCTCAGATGATTCAGGTTCATTTGCAGCATTTGCATTATCCATTTCACTATAAACAGTTATAACAGTTTCATCATAAGCAGTTTAGTTATCATTATAAGCAGTTTAACATTTTAACACTTAATCAGTCAGTCATAAGCACACACTTTTCAAATTCATGAGATGCCCTAATTGCTTTTCTAGGACACCCTATAGCTCATTTGGACACGTGTGTGCGGTATAACTCGTGGTTAAGTATCGCTCTGATACCACTCTGTCACGACCCAAACCCGGCCCTATGGGTTTAGCACCGTAACCGGCCAGTAATCCGTGATTACCGAAGGCCTGCTTAACAGTAATACAGTATAAACAGAGTTCAGGGCCTGGCGGAAGCCAATACAGTAAATAACTAGTGTCCATTGAGCTGTGAAAATCTGTATGCCAAAAACATTTTTCATGCATTCATACAGTTCAAAACAGTACGGTCGGTACAGTCATATACAACATTCAGTACGGGGACTTAATCCCTCGATAACAGTACAGTAAAACAGTAAACAGTCTATACAATCCGTTCGGTCAATACAAAACAGTGAGACAGTACAAAAAGGGGAATTACTAAAACACCCCTAAGCCTTAGCATAACAGGCTCGGAACCTCACAGTGAGGCACACAGGCTGGCTTGACAAAACTGGGGACCAACCCACGCTCCTAGCTCTGGTCTGGCTGCTGAGAACCTACATATATATATAAACAGTGAGCTAAAGCCCAGTGAATAACATAATGTAAAGAGGTTAAGAATGTAATGTCCTTACAGTAATGAAAACAGTTCATTAAACAGTATTTCACAGTTTCAGTCAACATAACAATCATATGTGGTACATCCATTAGCATAACAGTAACAGTAGGTCAAAAGACCGAACAGTAATGATGGCCAGTCATTCAGTAAACAGTATGGTTCCACAAGGGAACCGACAGAGATCTCTGTAACAGTAACAGTCAGTAACAGTAGTGCTAAGGATGCCACAGTACAGTTCAGAAATAAAGGACATACATTCATTCAGTAAATAATTCAGTTCAGTAAACAGTTCAGTTCAGTATTCAAAAGATAGTCATTTTGAACATATCTTTACACAATTGTTACTCACAGAGATTGGGCTAATAGCAGCTAGAGCGCGTCCCCGAGAGCCAACCCTAAACAGTTAACAAATAGAACACACACTAAGTTTCACAGTCGGGAAGGATGATAAAAATCCCTAAATTTCCTCGGTGTGGTTCTATGTCTAAATCCTCATTAAGATGTCTTAAACTAGGCCTAAGAATGCCTAGGATGAGATGAGGATGCAAAAATGTGCTAGAAAACATTTTCAGAAATTCAGTGAAACAGGGTTCCGCTCGAGCGCAGGTTTCCCCGCTCGAGCGGACAAGCAAACAAAGGTCCCCGCTCGAGCTCCAACTTCCCCGCTCGAGCGTGACACACAATACCCCGCTCGAGCGGTCTGATAAACAATGCAAAGTACTGGATGCTGATTTCTCCGCTCGAGCGCGCATCTCCGCTCGAGCGGACTGTAAAACAGTCGAAGAAATGCTGGGAGCATGATTTCCGCTCGAGCGCTACTTCTTCCGCTCGAGCGGAATAAGAATTCTGGAAAAATGCAGATTTCACATTCAAGCTTAAAACCAAGTTTTGATGCTCCAAATTCGATCCTCTGGGCCCATTTTCTGGAAAACACTCCAAAACAATGATTAACAAGTTTCAAAAGCCAATTTGCACATGCAAGGCCAAGAGTTGGTCAATTAAAGCCGTTATTTTCAAACCCATTTCAAGAACAATTTCAAAACATGCAATGCATGAACTTTAAACCAATTTTGAGCTTCAAAGCTTGCTCAATGAGCTCAAATCTGTGAAAACAAGGTAAAATCATGGTCTTAAACATTAACATGTACATGCATGCATCATTTTGCCAAGAAATCAACCCAAACTCTTCAATATGCACATGCATGCAACAATGGAGTTCTAATTCAACATATGAGCAAAACATGACTTGACTTCTCTATAACCATGATACATGTAAGATGGGACTCAAAGATAGCAAGAAGGAGATGGATTTCCTTACCTAAGTCTTCAATCTCAAGGTTCAAGAGTCCAATTTGACAATCTATGTTACAATCTTCAAGCTCTTCTAGCAATTCTACAAGTTGAACCCAAAGTCTCTCTCAATTCTCTCCTTCTCACTCTAATTTCGGTGGAAGCAAGGGAAATGAAGCTGATGAATGTTTAATTCAATGTGTGCAAGGCTCAAATAATAAAAATAACTAAGGCCCACTCAATGGCAATTCCGCAATTACGGTAAACTCTTAATTACTCATTTTAATCTAATTTAATCATTCCTAATCAATTTTCAGATAATATACCATTAAATCGCAAATATTCTACTGATCCAAAACTCTAAACGGTTCCTAATTCGGCCGCCGATAAGGCCTTCAATTAGCAGTTTAAACATATAAATTCAAAAACAGATAATCAATCAATCAAACAGATGCAATATGCAATACAACAAATAAACTTATTCAATTTCAGTTTCGATTTCAATCAGTTTATCAGTACTTCAGTTACTTCATTATCAGTCATTATCAGTTCAGTTTAGCAGTAATCAGTATATAATTCGTGGTTTATCGGTAATCAGTACGAGGGTTGTTACAGTCTCCCCTCCTTATAAGGAGTTTAGTCCTCTAAACTTGAGTTACCTTCAGTTTGGAAGAAAACAGGGTTCAGTGGAAAGAGTTCTGGGTATCTTTTAGCCATGTCATCTTCCCTTTCCCAAGTGGCATACACACCACCATGGTTCTGCCAATCAACTTTCACTAGCGGGATTTCCTTATTTCTCAGCTTCTTGATCCGTCGGTTTACAACCTGTATAGGCCGTTCCTCGTAAGTGTAGTCATCACTCAACACTACTCGGGTAGGCTCAATCACATGAAACGGATCTCGAAGATAGTCTCTCAACATCGAAATGTGGAAGACGTTATGCATATGCTCCATTCAGGAGGAAGTGCAACTTGATACGCCACCGGATTGATTTTCTCAATCACCTCATACGGTCCGACATACCGCGGCGCTAACTTGCCTTTGACTCCAAAACGAGTCTGGCCTTTCATTGGTGTCACTTTCACAAAACGTGATCACCCACTTCATACTCTCTATCCCGTCTTCTGACATCCGCATAACTTTTCTGTCTACTCTGTGCAGTTTTCAATCTTGCTGTATCAGTTTGATCTTTTCAGTCGTCTCATATACAATCTCGGGCCCAAGCAAAGGCCCATCTCCAACTTCTGCCCAGCAAATTGGAGATCTACACTTTCTGCCATACAATGCTCGAAAGGCGCCATACCAATACTCGAATGGTAGCTGTTGTTGTAGGCGAATTCAGCCAACGGCAAATGACTTTCCCAGTTTCCTTGGAAATCAAGGACACACATTCTCAGTAGATCCTCTAAAGTTGGATGGTCCTTTCTGACTGTCCATCTGTCTGAGGATGATAGGCACTACTCAGCCTCAATTCGGTACCCAATGCAGTCTGTAGGCTTTGCCAAACCTCGATGTAAACTTCGCATCCCTGTCAGAAACAATAGACACAGGCACTCCGTGCAGTCTAACAATTTCATCAATATAGATAACAGCCAATTTATCCGCATTATAGATTGTCTTGACAGGTAGGAAGTGTGCAGATTTAGTCAGTCATCAACAATAACCCAAATGAATCCATACCTTTCCTGGAGCGAGGTAATCCAACGATAAAATCCATCGTGATATGCTCCCATTTCCACTCTGGTATGGGTAAGGGTTGCAGTAATCCGGCAGGTCGTTGATGTTCAGCTTTGACTTGTTGGCAATGAAGACACTTGGACACAAAATCGGCAATTTCTTTCTTCATTCCCGGCCACCAGAAATTCTGTTTCAGATCTTGATACATTTTCGTATTCCCCGGGTGGATCGAAAACTTCGAACTGTGGCCTTCTTGGAGGACTCTTCTTTTCAATTCAGTGTCATTTGGTACACACAGTCTATCTTGAAATTTCAGTACATTGTTGTCAAATTTGAACCCCGGTCTCGGTTTAGAATCCTTTTCTTCATAATCTTTTTCAAGAATCATCCAGTTGTTGTTTTTCCTTAATCTCCTCAATCAATGCTGGTTGAGCAGTAATGGCAGCTAAGGTTCCACCTTGTTCTTTCAAAACAATTTCAATCTCAGACTTTTCCAGATCATGAAGCAATTCTTTCTGCCCGGTGAGCAAACAAGCTAAGTTGGCAATTGACTTTCGGCTCAATGCATCGGCGACGGTATTGGCTTTTCCCGGGTGGTACAGAATCTGTAGGTCATAATCTTTGATCAGTTCGAGCCATCTCCACTGTCTCATATTCAGTTCTTTCTGAGTGAAAAAGTATTTCAGGCTCTTGTGGTCGGTATACACTTCACATGTCGCCCCATACAAATAGTGACGCCAAATTTTCAATGCAAAAACCACTGCAGCAAGTTCAAGATCATGGGTTGGGTAATTCTTTTCATGCGGTCTCAACTGTCGGGAAGCATAAGCAATAACTCTCCCATTCTGCATTAAAACACATCCCAAACCCTTATGAGAAGCATCACTAAAAACAGTGTAACCATCCGTACCTGAAGGTAAAGTAAGGACCGGTGCAGTTACAAGTCGAGTTTTCAACTCTTGGAACGCTGATTCCCTCTGGTCAGTCCAGTCAAATGATATCCCCTTTTGTGTCAACTGAGTCAGTGGTAAGGCAATCTTGGAGAAACCTTTGACAAATCTCCTATAATATCCAGCCAATCCCAAAAAGCTTCGGACTTCGGTTACATTTGTCGGTCTAGGCCAGTTCACTACAGCTTCAATTTTCTGCGGATCAACAGAAATTCCATCTTTGCTAATAACATGCCCCAAAAACATCACATGATCAAGCCAAAATTCACATTTAGACAGTTTAGCATACAGTTTCTGTTCTCTTAAGGTCTGTAGGGCAAGTCTTAGATGGTGCTCATGTTCTCTCTACTAGTTTGAATAAATCAGATATCATCGATAAATACCACAATGAAATCATCAAGGTAGGTTTGAAAATTCTGTTCATAAGGTCCATAAATGCAGCAGGGGCATTCGTGACTCCGAACGGCATAACTAAAAATTCATAATGTCCATACCTTTCTAAAAGCAGTCTTATCAATATCTCCCTTTTAACCTTCAGTTGATGGTACCACCCGTACGATCTAAGATCAATCTTGGAAAACACTTGTGCACCCTGTAACTGGTCAAATAATCATCATACGCGGTAATGGATAAATCATCAAACGAGGCACAATGGTATAACCCTTCATTTTTAGCCAAGAAGGCGAAGCTTCATCCTTCTGACTGGCTTGATTGTGTCAATGCTCCTCAATTTCCTCTTTCTTTCGAAATGGGGCCTTTTATACCTCCTCTTTCGAAAAAACTTTCCTGGATAGAGAAGTTGAGCCTTACTCTTTCTGCAGAGAAAGTTTTCCCTCCTTACGAGCCTCCACCTTCTCCTACTCCAGCTCAACAAAAGCAAGCCCAACTCTTGCTTGCAGCCTTTTTTCACCTACCTTTCAATGTTCTTGAGGAAGATGTTCCCCTTAAGAACTTTCGATGGGCTTGTAATATTCTGACTCGGGGCCACGTTCTCAACCCCATTGCTCAAGCAGAACTTCACACGTTTTTGGACCAACTTCCATCACTTCTCCATTGGCACCGCACTTCTTTGGCCACCACTCAATCCTTGGATCAACTTTCATCACTCCGAGTTCATTCTCAATATGAAGCAGAGAACCTCGTCGAAGAATACAACGACTTTCAAAATAAGGATTCTGCGTACTGGGATGATTTGGAAATGGATGAGTTGGAACAAGGACTAAGAGAAACGACGTTCGAAATAAAGGCTGAGGAGCTTTTTTATGAAGTGAGAACACATCAACTCATGCAGCCAATGTTAGAAGAAATAGATGATAGAATAAAGAAAGAACAGAAATTCATTGATCATAGTTGGACTAAGTTTCATGATCTTGTTATTTATTCAATTCCCTATTTTTATGAGCTTGAGTTTGTACCCAAATAGGGTTATTCGATGTAATCACTTTTGCTTAAATATAATTAAGACTTTTCCTCTGTTCGGCATTGTCTCTGTTTGCCTTTAAAAGCAAATTCAAGACTTTGAACTGAACAATCTCATCCTTCGAACCTGGACTCAATTGTCTTAAATGAAACACTGCAAAGAACCAATTATGAACTTTTCCAATTTATGAAATAAAGTTAACAGTTTTTGGCTGATTTTCAATCAAAATCAGTGTTTCGAATCTAGCAATCTTATACTTAAAGCTTGTTTCAACCATAATCAACATCTGACCATGGTTAGTATGATCAATTTAGTTTTAAATTCATGCTGCTTTAGTTCCACATACAACTTTTCTATGAACCAACCGTTGGTTTTGATGTTTCGAACACCAAATCCTATCCTTAAAGAGTCTCAAGTTTTGCCTCGAAGGACATTACCTTCGTTAAGAAACCTAAAACAGGTCTTTAAACCTTTCGGAGTAAAACAAACACTTGAGTATTCTTATATATATATATTTTTGAGTATGAAATGTGCTTCGAAGCCGGCTTCTCCGTTTTGAAGCCGTTCTTTTTTGGCTTTTGGCGCCAAAATTTGGCTTCGAAGCCAAATTTTTTACTTCGAAGCTAACCTCAGTATCTGGGCTGTGTTTTTCCCTCCAAAAGTATCAATATTGAAGGAAACTCTTCGTATTCGTACTTCTAGTACTTAACGACTTACACAATATATTTTTCAGACACAAAAGCTTTTAAACACCCCTTTGTTTCGTGCTCTGAAATCACTTGCTCTTTTAACACACAAACCCTACCGATCTTCTGTTAACCCTCTCTTCCTTGCTACTTGCTATCAATGGATCCTTCTGTAGACACCCCATTTTTGACCGACCTTAAGACTCAGACGTCACCGATTGAGCGCTTGGTGATGTTGCATATTGTGCTCGTTTAGAAGTCTCAGAGTCCCGGCCGCGAGCCCTGCCTCCGGACTTCCGAACCCTTTCTGTACTTTGCCTCGGTTTGCGAACCAGACTCAGTTTTCTCTGTTTCTCTTCCCGAAGGGAGGAAGAGGTCTAGTAGATCATCTCTCAGTGGCCGTAGGCTACGTTTCGTGGTCGTAGGCCATTTTTCCCATTTTGGAGCCCGGTTCCCGGTTTTCGGAGCCGTCGAGGCGTGTCTCGGTTCGGGACCGCCTAACCATCTCCGATTGCCCCGGTTTTTGGCATGCATTCTATTTACTCCATTTCGAGGGACACTGGGGTCCGAGAGACCAACTTCGTGGTCGAACACCACTCCCGGTGCCTAACAGCCCACTTTCGGGGCCCCGAACTGCGTGTTTCGGCTCCCGAACCTTCATTCTACATTTTTGGGCTCCGACCCAAACTTGAGATAGTCATATTTTGAGGTCCTTTTCATGTTTGATTAAGGACCTTTACTGTTTGAGATCTCACTGTCACTTGCCTTTTTACCTCTTTTGGGCCTTTTGCACGGTATTTTAGGCATACTTGTGGGCTGTGTTGGACTTAGCCATAAACTACAAAGTGCCTTATTTTGAGCCCCTCTTCAACTTTGTTGAAGGACTCTCGGCCTTTTGAAACCCGTAGCTGCCACTTTCCCTTTTGGCCATTTTTGGAGGGAAACTTGAAATGTTTCCCCCCCTTTTTTCCCCCCCTTTTTTATAAACGTTTTTGCCTATATATACAGCCCTCCAGATCTGTTTTAAGGGTTACAAAAATCTGATTTAGGTCTCCTATATACAAGCTCTCTCTCTCTCTATATTCTAACCCTAAAACTCCAAGTTCCTTGCCCCCTTTCTTCATCACCACCTAGCACCACCACCACTACACCATTTCCAGCAGCAAGGAGGGCCTTCCAGCAGCTAAGAGGCACCATTTTCAGTCCTAGAAGCAGCCAAGGTTTTGGTCTACAAGGGTAAGCACTCATTTCCCCTTTTGAGCTCCATTTTTGTACCATTCCTCTACCCTACTTGCTCACTGTTTTAGGCTCCGACCCTAACTGAAAGGGGCACCCTTTTGATCTGTTCTTCATCTTTGTTTAAGGGCTCAACCCTGTTTGGGCCCTCCATTTGGTACTTGTTTCAATATCATCTCATATGCCTTAATCTTGCGTGCTTTAGCTAGCCTATGAGTGATCTGTTTCTGAGCTTGATATGAACTGTGAGTAGGCCTATTTTGAGCCCCTCTTCAACATTGAAGAAGGGCTCAACCATGTTTGGCAACTTTATCATGCACTTGCTTTGTAATCTCTCGTATTTACCGTAAAATTGCATGATTTGTTTGGTCTGTCTAGCTTCTGTTTTCGGCCATCATCAGGTCTGGAAAGAGTCTTATTTTGATCTTATGGACATATTTCATGAAGGGTCTTTGTTGGTTGGATGAATGTTTGGGGTACCTCATGTTATGGCCTATAGTATCCTAGTTCTTGCATGGCATTCTTAGCATATTTGCACACTGAGTTGAGGCATGTCATCTACTGTGAATATGCATATTTTTGGTCCCTCATCAGTGTTGTAGAAGGAAATTTTTCCATTTGAGCATCGCATACATCACTTGTTTCAATACCCCTCTCTTGGCCCCCGTTTTTGCATGCCATTGTTGTCCTATCTATGCTTACTATTTGGCCATGTTTTGTACTGTAAAAATGCTATTTTGGGGGCTGCCTTGCTACTGTTTTGCATGTCGTGTACCAATTGTGCATATTTAGTATAGCTATAGGCCATTTCGGGTGCCTAAATTCGCATTTCGGGACTATTCCGTGCATCGGGTGTACTTTGGCCATGATTCGGGACTGTTTTCCCCCACATTTCAGTGCTGAAATTCCATTAGTATGTTTGCATATCATTTGCCATGTCATTTCATGTTTTATGCCATTGCCTCGGTTTGCGTGCCCGTGTGCACGCATTTCGAGGCACTTCATTTTCATCCATCGGCCTCTTATGTGAGTGTGGCTAAGGCTCTCTCATGTTAGTGTAAGTCCAATTTGCATTTTAGTGTCATTTGCATCCCGTATGCTATTGCCTCGGTTTGCGCGCACACGTGCACGCATTTCGAGCGTCCCATTTTCATCTTATGGCCATTGATTTTGGCATGCTTGCGAGCCATCCATGTTAGTTTAAGTCCATCATTGCATTGCATGTTCATATGTCATGTTTCATGCCTTGCCATGCTTTGTTAAAATGGCATTCGTGCCTTGGGATCGGTCCTCGGTTCGCGTGCATACGTGCACACATTTCGGGAATCCCATTTCCCTCTAATGGCCTCCTTGTATTGGTGTAAGCCCATCTTGCATTGTGTATGCTGTGTTTCGATGCGTTGTGCATGTTATGTTGTTAGCATTGTGCATGCCATGTAATTGCCTTGCATGTTTGCATGTTAGCTTGTATGCTTAGGTTGCATGTGCATTGTCATGCCTTGCCTCTTGAATTGAGTATGATAGAGGTTGGGTTTCACTTGTGTGTTTGATGTGCATTTCATTTGATATCAAAGTTGCTAACTTGGCTTTTGGGCCATCATGCATTGAAATGCGTGATTGATGGCCCGGGGGTCAAGGGCCGTGCTCCCTTGAGTCTATTACATGATAGGGAGTGTGTCCATGCATACATTTGCCTAGAAATTCTATGCCTTGCACTGCTGGTCTGCTGTTGCTGTCAAAACTGTCTTCTGCAGGAATTTTGTGCCGACCGGCAGTATAGAGTGCCGACCGGCAATGTATTTATTGCCGATAGCTTCATTTCCAGCCGGTGGACTTTATACACGGCCGGTGGACATTCTATCCAGCCGGTGATGATCCTTAGGATTCAGGGAGCCTGTCCCAGGACTTTTTGCAATTTTCCAGAGAAGCAGGACAGTGAAACAGAGGCAACAGTGGCATGGTGCGGATTTCTGGGCAAGTCGGACTGAAGCATACATCATTCGCGCATCCCGAGGCGGAGGCTGTGGCCATCTCTTCTTTGCATTTAATTTAATTAGATTAGAGGTCTTGTAATAATTTATTCGTTTATTTTTCTTGGACTGTATTATTATTTTGGTCCCTCCGAGCGAGGGCGAATCTGTAATAAGTGTGTGTGAGTGGTGTGCATGTCTTCCAACCCCCACTTCTTTCTTCCCTTTTATTTACCTGCTTATGATGGTAGATTAGGGCATATTTAATTTAGCATACCTTATGATAGCATGCGTGCATCCATACATTTGTCTAACATGCACTGGGCTCGGTACATCATACAAACTGCATTGTATTTCAATTCCAAATTGAATACGTGTTATTTGTAGCATCCCACATGCCATGTTTAGGATAGCCGAGCCTGCCTAGATTACATCTTTGCATGTGTTGCATTAGACATTTCAGTATGCTTAGGTCCATGCATGGATTTCTAATAAGCTTCTGTTTTGGCTTGGAGTACTAGGTGAGTTTTTATGCTTTAGCATCCTTGCATGTGTGTGAGTATTGCCATAACAGCATGATTACCATGAGGCTAGCTGCTTATGTGATATAACTGCTTGAATGCCTGTGGGTGAAGGTCAAATTACTTAAATTGGGATAATGCATTAAAACTGTGAGTTTTAAGCCCACTAGATAGTGGCAAAACCATCTTTTTCTAAAGCCCACTTGAGGGTGGCAAAACCTGCATTTTAGCCTACTTGCGAGTAGCAAATCATTTTCAAAACAAACTTACAATGTTTTGTTCCAATTTAGGCGATTTGGTCTATACTTGTTTGCTGTGCGCATAACATAGTAATTCTAGGCTAATAACCGGAATAAGAACACATAACGTTTTCAAAATTGGGTATCATGGTTAGTAGAGGCCGGTCTTTGACCGGGCGAGCGGGGGTGCTCACGAAGTGACCTTCCCCAATCGTACCCAAGTTCCCGAGCCGAGGCAACTTTGGTGATGACGGACACGTGGCCTTCGGCACCGAGTCAGGGTTTCCTAAATTTCCCATAAAAAAACATTTAGGTGGCGACTCTGTATCTGGCAAAGCAGTCCATGTTTGGCACTTCTTTCAAAAATCTGTTTTCTCAAAACGATTTGCCGGATTTGGACTCTTTGGTTCAAGATTAGAGACCCGCAAGCGAACCGTAACGGGGGATCGCACTCCTCGGGAGCGTTCGGGGACGTCTACAGTTTCTGGCGACTCTGCTGGGGATTTTAGAGAGCTTGACTCGAACTCGTGATATCCTGTTTTGACTACATTTATGTGTTTCTTTGCATTGCATGTGCATTGGTGCGCCTAGGACACCGTGTTGGCCATCTGCTATTCCTGAGCGGTTTGCCGGAGGCTTGTCTTGTCAAGGCATGACCATAAGGCTGACCGGTTGCGGGCTCTGCCAGTATGGGAACACAAACCCCGGTTTTACCGGGGCACCCTTTTTGACCATTCGACCTAGTGCATATCGAATCCATAGTGACCATTCCAAACTAGGACAGGTTGCTTACCCGATTAGGTTGTTTGAAACCGCTGCGTGTGTAGTGAAACCCTAGCTCCTGACAAAATAGGACAGGGAAACCCTACCCCAACATAGGGGTGTATTGGCTCTCATTTACTTGCTATGTGCTTTTAGAGTGTATCTCTACAGGGAATGCATATACAGTTTGCGAGTCTGGGTATCCGGCCTGCGGGCACCAGTATCAGTATTTTGAGAATCAGTTATATCTGCGGGTATCATATTCAGATTTGGGGCAATGATTTCGGGAACAGTGATCAGTAATAGAATACAGTCGTTCAGCTCTGCTCGTATGTTCCAGTGAAGTTGAGCTGAGATGCTGTCTGTTTTCCTTTTGCTAGGTAGTCTGGAACCATAGCTTCAGAAGGCTCCACTATCCCCGGGTACCATTGGATTTGTGTTGTAGACTTTGTCAGGTCAGAGACTCAGTTCAAGGGTAATCACGGCAGAGAGGGCCAGTCAGACATAGACCACCAGTACAACAGCTACCAGATCAGTGATCTTTGAGGAGTCAGGTTGAGATTTCCGAACCTACTGCAGAAACAGATATACCGGTTGCTCAGTTAGACCAGGGCAATATGTCGAGTTTGGAAGAGATGGTGCGCCAACTCCAGGATAGTATGAAAGCTATGCAGCAAGACGCTGTCCGTCAAGCGGAATTCGCCAAGCAACAGGCTGTGGTCATGGCCCAACAGGCAGAGCTAATAACCAAGCTACAGCAGCAAGCCGGGGCGTCTGCTTCGCATCAGGCTCCTCTCCCACCAAGGGTTCCGATACCCGAGGGGACGCCAAATGTCCAAAATGTCCAAGAGGATACAGACCTTCCAACGGGGCCAGCTCCGCCCCCAATTCTACCGCAACTATCCAAGGCGCCCACGCCTATCAATGTACCGGACTCTCCCTTTGAGTTCGAAGCGGACCCCACAGCGCTGAAGCTGAGTAAGTTGGAAAAAATGTTTAAGAAATCCCAAGGAGTCAGGTCTATTCCCGACATCGAGGATGGGTATACGGACGCAGTTGTGACGCTGCCAGATCGGTTCAAGATGCCTCAAATTGACCGATTTGATGGGTCCGGGGACCCCATGGTGCACCTGAGATTGTTTTCAGATATCTTAAGGCCGATGGGCCTCACCAGACTACAGAAGCTGTCTCTGTTCGGCCGGACCCTGTCGGGTGTAGCGGCTATCTGGTATGCCAAGTTGGAGGATGATGTCAAAAGAAATTGGGATGAGATGGCCGAGGCCTTCGCTTTACAATATTCGTATAACACACAAATCGAGATTACAACCCGTGATCTCGAGACGACGAGACAAGAGGTTAAGGAAAGCTTCTCTGAATTTGTGACCCGATGGAGAGCAAAGGCCTCAATGATGACCATTAGGCCAACGGATAAGGATCAAATACGGATGGTTGTGCGCAACCTCCAACCCAAGCTTATGCAAAAGATGATTGTGCTCCCCTTCCCCACCTTTTCAGACTTACATGAGATGGGAGTACAGATCGAAGATGCTATGAAACAAGGCCTTATTGATCAGGAGAAGGAGCAGCCCAGGAGGGCGTTTACCCGCAGTTCGAATGCGACCACCAGCGGTGACGCAGCTGCAAGATCTTCCGACGTGGGCATGGTCGCCACCACCCACCAAAGCAGCCACCCCCTTTGTTGGTGCATCCACTTCAAACCCCCGAACTTCAGACTATCTACCCCGAGGCAAGAGGGTTTCACCCCACTCTATATGTCTTTGTCTAAGGCCCTGGGGGTCCTACTCAGGAAAGGACATTGAAACCGTTAGAGCAACGGCCTCTACCCGATCCTCTCCCTCCAAAGCATGACCCGGCTAAGTACTGTGCTTTCCATCACAAATCGGTCATGACACCGACAGTTGCGTCCGTCTCCGCCACGAGATACAAAATTTGATTGACAACAAGGTCATCATGCACCAGCTCAGTAAAGTCTATCGTCACTGGATCAGTGAACTTGGGGATAGTACGAGTATGTGATCGGGGGATGAACCACCTGCGGATGGCACTCGATTTACTCCAGATATGGCGTATGGCACGCACTGTTTTGAGCATTTGTGAATGCTGGTTTTGTGTTTCTGACTTGGGTATTGGGTCAGTCTTGTTGTTTTGAGTCCGTTTTGAGTCAGTCTTTTTGTTTCGGGTCTGTCTTGTTATCGAGTCAGTCCTGTGTAAGGTCGGGTTCCGGGGGTGTTACCTCGAACGTCACCATTTTGTTTTGCGTTTGTCTTTTCATTTTGTTTTGAGTCTGTTTCTGCCAGGGAGCCAGTTATGCCAACAGATTTTGAATGAAACAGCAGTGGTTTTTCACGCTCTCGCGTTTGCTTCTGCCTGGTGCCAGTTATGCCGGAATGAGATGACAGTATTTGACTAAGAACTTTGTCTTTCCTGTGCCTTGAAGTCATTGTAATGACCTGAGTTTTTCAAAACTTTTTCAACACTGCGGTGAAAACAAAGAGGGAGGAATTCCTCGGGATTTGCAAAACTTTGATCAAACTGAGAGAAAGAGAGGCGTGCTAAGCCCTTAATGAATGAAATCATGCTTGTTAGTGTGAGTACTGAGAAGGACCCTAGCTTGATCCAGATTGGTCCCACACTGTCTTCAGCGCGAGCGATTTGTCGCTTTCTTAAAAACTTTCAAAAAATGTTTTGCGCGGTCCTGCAAAGACATGTGTGGAATCGCTCTTGAGATTGTGCAGCTTAGGATCGCTCTCAGCCTCGAGACTTGAGTCCTTGCCTTCAAACCTTGAACTTGCATTCAGAATGTTCAACGGTCAACCACAATGTGAGGCTTGTGTGGCCAGATTCAAAGCAGCCCATGAATTAGAGGCAAGAAAGTCGGATCAAGAAGATCAGAACATCAGAAGAAGCTTGCAAAGCTAGAACAGAAGTACCCTTTGAACTAGGGGCAAAAAATATCCGATGTGCTTGAAGAGCCAAAGGTGGATCCTTCTGCAAATCAATACAACAGCCACTCTCCTGGATACAGAGGGCTTCAATCTCAAAACCATTTGGCATGGACTTGCTACACTTTTACCCTTTGAGAGGCTCGCTGGGCCGAAAACCCGGAAGGGCGACCCAGGCAAAAGTTAGAGCAAAGAAAAAATACAAAAAAAGAAAAAAAGAAAAAAAAGCAAAAAAGAAAAAAAGAGAAGAAAAATGCAAAGAAAAGAAGAAAAGAAATGAAAATGAAAAGAAAAGAAGAAAAGAAAGAAAACAAAGCTCGCAAGGTCGAAAACCTGCAACAGGCGCCTTGGCAAAAGTTAGAGCATAAAAAGGAGAGGTTAAATACCCGAGTGTACCTTAACCCCGAACTACGTAAGGCTTGATTCCCATGTTTGGGATACGTAGGCAACTTCATTCTGAAGTCCAGCCTAAAACACTTCAAATTCATTGTGTCCATGAAATGGTTTTGATCATCTTTGCCTTCTCTGTATCCGAGAGTTCGGTTGTGATCGTCGCTCTGAGGATGATTTCAATACGCTGCGGTGCCATTTAGACAAGGGGCAACTTTCCGTTGCCATTCAATGCACTGCGGTGTCATTTCAAACAAGGGGCAACTTTCCGTTGCCATGCAGTGTCCTTCAGACAAGGGGCAATTTTCCATTGCTATGGGTCCGAGGTTGTGCATCTCAAAGAGTTGGTTCCCTGCTTGTTGAGCGGTGGCCGTTTGCAAAAACAGTTTTTGAGAATTTTTACTAAGGTTGACTATTCTCTCAAAAATCATTCCATTTTTCCAAAACTGGACCATTTTCTTGGACCCGAAAAAGGAAAATTTTCAGTGCTTACAACCTGACTTGCATGATTTCAAATCAAAAATCGAACAAGCATGTTAATCTAACTTTCATGTTGGTCAAAATTGTTTTAAAACCAAAAAATGGTCAAAATGATGAACTAGGGGCACAGTTGAGTCAGGTGTTCTGTCTTTCCCCATCAACAACTTGCCAAGAAGGGCACTCCACCTGCCAGAAGAGGCACAACTGAAGTTAGCAAAAAGGGCTGAAAGCTCTCTCGTCCTCCAAGCAGCGAGGTATCAAGCCATGCGCGAAGCATAAATTGGAATGGGGCGAGATGTTCCACTTCCTCATCTGGACAGATCTAACACGTCCAAACTCCCCAGCAGGCATCATCAACCGAGGTCAGCTGCAGATTTGCTACACACCCAGTTGTAGCACAGCCCCTCTGTGGGAGAAACTCACTAGCTGCACGCAGAAGAAGAAGAATCTAGCAGAATGCTAGGGGCACGAGCCCACAACTTTCTGTTTATCCATCAACCATCCAGGGGAGGGATTGAAAAATGAGAGATTGAAGAATAGAGAGGTGTGCGATGAGAGAAAAAGTGAGAAAAGGGCTTTTTCAGAAAACAAGAGATTGAATGCCGAGTGATGTGAGAATCACAAATGAGAAAGGGTGGGAAATAATACCCGGTGAAACAGGCTCCCTGTGCGCATTTGAGTCTTTCGTTGTGTTTTGTTTGTCTCGATTCTTGTTTTGAGTCGTTTCAAGTGTCAATAGATGTGTTTAGGTTGTTTACCTTTATTTTCCGTTGTTGGGTCGTCTTTGCTGTGTTCAGTTGTAGGCTCAATACCCGGTCGAGAACTCATTTCCTCAATTTCAAAAATTATTTGTTGTGTGCTCAGAGTGCTGTGCCATTCTCCACATTTGTGCAAAAAGGGAATTTGTTCTTTCGAAAACTGCAGGGTCCACCCCCGATAAGTGTGAACAGTGAAATCAAGGCCTATCTGAAGCTATATAGGTTCCGGACTGCAAAGCAAAAGAAAAGAAGGAAAATTGAAGCACCTGAGTGTATTTCACCTTCAGTGAATTCCGTGATTGTACTCCGGATGTACCTCCTCAGGCCTTGTCACTACTCCGAAGTATGAGTGTATCTCGACCCCAAGTGTAAGCCTGCTTCAAGTCAGAATGGCAATTAAAGCAGCAGCAGATGTTATCTCTCTCTAATATGAACAGGGTGTGCCCGTTCTTGAGCTGAATGTGTTGCAAACCCCTCCGAAAGGTAAATCGGAGGTCGCGTTTTTATCTGGTCTCGTTAAGGCTTGTATTCCCTTATTCGGCATTTTGTTTCAAATATCCGTTGTTTTGCACCCACTTCACTTGCATTGTGATGCACGTTCCAATCGCATTGTTATGCACACTCTTCTTCCAAAACACCGGGATATGTCCCTAAGTTTCTTTCCCTTTTCCGAACACCGGGATACGTCCCTACGTTTCTCCTCTCTTTGCGAAACACCGGGATACATCCCTACATTTCTCTCTTCTTTCTGAAACACCGGGATACGTCCCTAAGTTTCTCTCTCTTTTCGAAACACCGGGATACGTCCCTACGTTTCTCTCTTCTTTCTGAAACACCGGGATACGTCCCTAAGTTTCTCTCTCTTTTCGAAACACCGGGATACGTCCCTACGTTTCTCTCTTCTTTCTGAAACACCGGGATACGTCCCTAAGTTTCTCTCTCTTTTCGAAACACCGGGATACGTCCCTACGTTTCTCTCTTCTTTCTGAAACACCGGGATACGTCCCTATGTTTCACATTCCCTGCGGAACACCGGGATACGTCCCTATGTTTCTCCTTCCTCCTGAAACACCGGGATACGTCCCTATGTTTCTCCTTCTTTTCTAAATCCCGGGATACGTCCCTAATCTTTGGGATACGTCCCTAACCTCTGGGATACGTCCCTAATCTTTGGGATACGTCCCTAACCTCTGGGATACGTCCCTAATCCTTGGGATACGTCCCTAATCTTTGGGATACGTCCCTAATACTTGGGATACATCCCTAATCTTTGGGATACGTCCCTAACCTCTGGGATACGTCCCTAACCTCTGGGATACGTCCCTAATCTTTGGGATACGTCCCTAATCTTTGGGATACGTCCCTAACCTCTGGGATACGTCCCTAACCTCTGGGATACGTCCCTAATCTTTGGGATACGTCCCTAATCTTTGGGATACGTCCCTAACCTCTGGGATACGTCCCTAATCCTTGGGATACGTCCCTAATCTTTGGGATACGTCCCTAATCCTTGGGATACGTCCCTAATCTTTGGGATACGTCCCTAACCTCTGGGATACGTCCCTAATCCTTGGGATACATCCCTAATCTTTAGGATACGTCCCTAACCTCTGGGATACGTCCCTAATCCTTGGGATACGTCCCTAATCCTTGGGATACGTCCCTAACCTCTGGGATACATCCCTAACCTCTGGGATACGTCCCTAATCCTTGGGATACGTCCCTAATCTTTGGGATACGTCCCTAAACACCGGGATACGTCCCCATGTTTCTCCATCTTTGGTTAAGAGCATCCGGAATACGTTCTAATGCTTATACATTTCCGAAACACCGGGATACGTCCCTATGTTTCTTTGCATGATCATAAGTTATGTTCGGCTTCTTGCATTGTCAGTTGCATTTTGCCCCTGCCTACGGGCATGCCTGCGGGCACATCTTTGTCTATCTTGTCTGCTTTGTCTAAGTCTTCGGCCTTGTCAAAAATGGGTCGTCTCTGGGCTTTGACATCCACTCCCGTCATTCTTATGACTTTCGAGTTCTGTCAAAGAGGGGCAACTGTAGACACCCCATTTTTGACCGACCTTAAGACTCAGACGTCACCGATTGAGCGCTTGGTGATGTTGCATATTGTGCTCGTTCAGAGTTAGAGTCCCGGCGCGAGCCTGCCTCCGGACTTCCGAACCCTCTGTACTTTGCCTCGGTTTGCGAACCAGGCTCAGTTTTCTCTGTTTCTCTTCCCGAAGGGAGGAAGAGGTCTAGTAGATCATCTCTCAGTGGCCGTAGGCTACGTTTCGTGGTCGTAGGCCATTTTTCCCATTTGGAGCCCGGTTCCCGGTTTTCGGAGCCGTCAGGCCGTGTGTCTCGGTTCGGGACCGCCTAACCATCTCCGATTGCCCCGGTTTTTGGCATGCATTCTATTTACTCCTTTCGAGGGACACTGGGGTCCGAGAGACCAACTTCGTGGTCGAACACCACTCCCGGTGCCTAACAGCCCACTTTCGGGGCCCCGAACTGCGTGTTTCGGCTCCCGAACCTTCATTCTACATTTTTGGGCTCCGACCCAAACTTGAGATAGTCATATTTTGAGGTCCTTTTCATGTTTGATTAAGGACCTCTTACTGTTTGACATCTACTGTCACTTGCTTTTACCTCTTTTGGGCCTTTTTGCACGGTATTTTAGGCATACTTGTGGGCTGTGTTGGACTTAGCCATAAACTACAAAGTGCCTTATTTTGAGCCCCTCTTCAACTTTGTTGAAGGACTCTCGGCCTTTTGAAACCCGTAGCTGCCACTTTCCCTTTTGGCCATTTTTGGAGGGAAACTTGAAATGTTTCCCCCCCTTTTTTCCCCCCTTTTTCTAAACGTTTTTGCCTATATATACAGCCCTCCAGATCTGTTTTAAGGGTTAAAAATCTGATTTAGGTCTCCTATATACAAGCTCTCTCTCTCTCTATATTCTAACCCTAAAACTCCAAGTTCCTTGCCCCCTTTCTTCATCACCACCTAGCACCACCACCACTACACCATTTCCAGCAGCAAGGAGGGCCTTCCAGCAGCTAAGAGGCACCATTTTCAGTCCTAGAAGCAGCCAAGGTTTTGGTCTACAAGGGTAAGCACTCATTTCCCCTTTTGAGCTCCATTTTTGTACCATTCCTCTACCCTACTTGCTCACTGTTTTAGGCTCCGACCCTAACTGAAAGGGGCACCCTTTTGATCTGTTCTTCATCTTTGTTTAAGGGCTCAACCCTGTTTGGGCCCTCCATTTGGTACTTGTTTCAATATCATCTCATATGCCTTAATCTTGCGTGCTTTAGCTAGCCTATGAGTGATCTGTTTCTGAGCTTGATATGAACTGTGAGTAGGCCTATTTTGAGCCCCTCTTCAACATTGAAGAAGGGCTCAACCATGTTTGGCAACTTTATCATGCACTTGCTTTGTAATCTCTCGTATTTACCGTAAAATTGCATGATTTGTTTGGTCTGTCTAGCTTCTGTTTTCGGCCATCATCAGGTCTGGAAAGAGTCTTATTTTGATCTTATGGACATATTTCATGAAGGGTCTTTGTTGGTTGGATGAATGTTTGGGGTACCTCATGTTATGGCCTATAGTATCCTAGTTCTTGCATGGCATTCTTAGCATATTTGCACACTGAGTTGAGGCATGTCATCTACTGTGAATATGCATATTTTTGGTCCCTCATCAGTGTTGTAGAAGGAAATTTTTCCATTTGAGCATCGCATACATCACTTGTTTCAATACCCCTCTCTTGGCCCCCGTTTTTGCATGCCATTGTTGTCCTATCTATGCTTACTATTTGGCCATGTTTTGTACTGTAAAAATGCTATTTTGGGGGCTGCCTTGCTACTGTTTTGCATGTCGTGTACCAATTGTGCATATTTAGTATAGCTATAGGCCATTTCGGGTGCCTAAATTCGCATTTCGGGACTATTCCGTGCATCGGGTGTACTTTGGCCATGATTCGGGACTGTTTTCCCCCACATTTCAGTGCTGAAATTCCATTAGTATGTTTGCATATCATTTGCCATGTCATTTCATGCTTTATGCCATTGCCTCGGTTTGCGTGCCCGTGTGCACGCATTTCGAGGCACTTCATTTTCATCCATCGGCCTCTTATGTGAGTGTGGCTAAGGCTCTCTCATGTTAGTGTAAGTCCAATTTGCATTTTAGTGTCATTTGCATCCCGTATGCTATTGCCTCGGTTTGCGTGCACACGTGCACGCATTTCGAGCGTCCCATTTTCATCTTATGGCCACTGATTTTGGCATGCTTGCGAGCCATCCATGTTAGTTTAAGTCCATCATTGCATTGCATGTTCATATGTCATGTTTCATGCCTTGCCATGCTTTGTTAAAATGGCATTCGTGCCTTGGGATCGGTCCTCGGTTCGCGTGCATACGTGCACACATTTCGGGAATCCCATTTCCCTCTAATGGCCTCCTTGTATTGGTG
Source organism: Camellia japonica (assembly GCA_030407325.1). Taxonomy (NCBI): domain Eukaryota; kingdom Viridiplantae; phylum Streptophyta; class Magnoliopsida; order Ericales; family Theaceae; genus Camellia; species Camellia japonica. The sequence goes on along the minus strand of JAPPVO010000059.1, from coordinate 140,452,879 downwards.
TAAGCCCATCTTGCATTGTGTATGCTGTGTTTCGATGCGTTGTGCATGTTATGTTGTTAGCATTGTGCATGCCATGTAATTGCCTTGCATGTTTGCATGTTAGCTTGTATGCTTAGGTTGCATGTGCATTGTCATGCCTTGCCTCTTGAATTGAGTATGATAGAGGTTGGGTTTCACTTGTGTGTTTGATGTGCATTTCATTTGATATCAAAGTTGCTAACTTGGCTTTTGGGCCATCATGCATTGAAATGCGTGATTGATGGCCCGGGGGTCAAGGGCCGTGCTCCCTTGAGTCTATTACATGATAGGGAGTGTGTCCATGCATACATTTGCCTAGAAATTCTATGCCTTGCACTGCTGGTCTGCTGTTGCTGTCAAAACTGTCTTCTGCAGGAATTTTGTGCCGACCGGCAGTATAGAGTGCCGACCGGCAATGTATTTATTGCCGATAGCTTCATTTCCAGCCGGTGGACTTTATACACGGCCGGTGGACATTCTATCCAGCCGGTGATGATCCTTAGGATTCAGGGAGCCTGTCCCAGGACTTTTTGCAATTTTCCAGAGAAGCAGGACAGTGAAACAGAGGCAACAGTGGCATGGTGCGGATTTCTGGGCAAGTCGGACTGAAGCATACATCATTCGCGCATCCCGAGGCGGAGGCTGTGGCCATCTCTTCTTTGCATTTAATTTAATTAGATTAGAGGTCTTGTAATAATTTATTCGTTTATTTTTCTTGGACTGTATTATTATTTTGGTCCCTCCGAGCGAGGGCGAATCTGTAATAAGTGTGTGTGAGTGGTGTGCATGTCTTCCAACCCCCACTTCTTTCTTCCCTTTTATTTACCTGCTTATGATGGTAGATTAGGGCATATTTAATTTAGCATACCTTATGATAGCATGCGTGCATCCATACATTTGTCTAACATGCACTGGGCTCGGTACATCATACAAACTGCATTGTATTTCAATTCCAAATTGAATACGTGTTATTTGTAGCATCCCACATGCCATGTTTAGGATAGCCGAGCCTGCCTAGATTACATCTTTGCATGTGTTGCATTAGACATTTCAGTATGCTTAGGTCCATGCATGGATTTCTAATAAGCTTCTGTTTTGGCTTGGAGTACTAGGTGAGTTTTTATGCTTTAGCATCCTTGCATGTGTGTGAGTATTGCCATAACAGCATGATTACCATGAGGCTAGCTGCTTATGTGATATAACTGCTTGAATGCCTGTGGGTGAAGGTCAAATTACTTAAATTGGGATAATGCATTAAAACTGTGAGTTTTAAGCCCACTAGATAGTGGCAAAACCATCTTTTTCTAAAGCCCACTTGAGGGTGGCAAAACCTGCATTTTAGCCTACTTGCGAGTAGCAAATCATTTTCAAAACAAACTTACAATGTTTTGTTCCAATTTAGGCGATTTGGTCTATACTTGTTTGCTGTGCGCATAACATAGTAATTCTAGGCTAATAACCGGAATAAGAACACATAACGTTTTCAAAATTGGGTATCATGGTTAGTAGAGGCCGGTCTTTGACCGGGCGAGCGGGGGTGCTCACGAAGTGACCTTCCCCAATCGTACCCAAGTTCCCGAGCCGAGGCAACTTTGGTGATGACGGACACGTGGCCTTCGGCACCGAGTCAGGGTTTCCTAAATTTCCCATAAAAAAACATTTAGGTGGCGACTCTGTATCTGGCAAAGCAGTCCATGTTTGGCACTTCTTTCAAAAATCTGTTTTCTCAAAACGATTTGCCGGATTTGGACTCTTTGGTTCAAGATAGTAGACCCGCAAGCGAACCGTAACGGGGGGGACTCGCACTCCTCGCCCGGGATGCGTTCGGGGACGTCTACACCTTCCTCGCTGAAAGTGCTCGCTGGCGACCGTATCAGCCCTACCATGGCTTTGAAGAAATGCATTGATGAAGAAATCACCAAGCTAACAACTGGTGGGTCAAGCGCCATAGATGGACGTCTCTTTGTTCCTCGCCACAGCAACCAACAAGAGTACGTCCTAGGTCCCATCTTTCGGGAGGCCGCTGACCAACTCCCAGCTTTATACCCTCGTTTGGAGGATCACTTTCTTCTCTACGAAGGAGGGCTTGACTGGAGCAATTGGAGAATGACTCGACCTCATCGCTGCTGGCCGACATTAAGAACCGAATGGGAGGAATGGTATGACAGGGTTGTGTCTGCGAGAGAAGATGACCTATAGGAGCTCTGCATCCTCGACGCTCTTCGTCTTTCCATGTTCATCATTCCTGAGGACCCCTTTTTAATTCCTGCTGCTCTATGTTTTTGGAATATGGCTTTTAATTTCTTCCAATTTTGGTGCGGCATGATGGCCCCCACCGTTCTTGATATTTGCCATATTTTAGGGCTTTCACCCCATGGCTCTCCTTTTACTCCCAACTATCCAGACCTCCCTGTCAAATTTTCCCTTCCAGCCTTAAACTCTTCTTACAGTGACTTCGTAAAGGCTGAAAATAAAAGGGAAGGCCCCGTGAGAGACAAAGAACTATTTTCCTTCATTTTATACTGGTTGTGCAAATTTCTCTTTTGCACCTCATCTCAGAGGATTATGCCTGAGTTCGCTCCACTTGCGAAGGCACTTGTCTTGAAAAAACACATAGCTCTTGCCCCTTATCTTTTAGGTCATGTCTACAGAGCTTGCTCCCCAATTTTGCGAAAAAC